>NEWO01000828.1:50130-214244 GCA_003013225.1 Phalaenopsis aphrodite
AAAGAGAAAAGCTAGAGGAAGAGCAATAAAGAGAATGATAGGGATAAAAAGAGTAGGAGACATGTGGGGAGAAAGAAAGAAAAAGAGAGAGTGAGAATGAGAGGGTGAGGGAGAGGGAGGAGAGGGAGAGGGAGGAGAGGGAGAGGATGAGAGAGAGATTGAGACAGCAATGAGCGAGTGGGAAAGCGAGAGAGTGGGAGAGGGAGAAAGAAAGTGTGGGAAAGGTTTCGCTCTATCTCTTCTTTTCTCTCCCTCCTCTCTCTCTATCGTCTATCTCTCTAACTACCACCTTCCCAACCTCTCACTCATACCCTGTACGTTTTCTCTCTACCTCTCCTTATTTCACACTCTCTCTCTTCTCTCTCACGCTATCTATTTCTATCTCTATTTCTCTACATTTCGTCCCTCCTCTCCCTCTATCTCCCTCTCACTATCCCTCTCACACATGCTTCCTCTATTCCACTCTGTCTCTCCCTATTCTCTTCATCTAGACTCTTGCTCTCTCACTTTACTCACTTCAAATCTCTCTCTTTATTTTCCTCTTCTCTCTCTCTCTTTCACACGCACACACACTCACTCTTTGTTCCTTTTTCACCTTCTCATTCTCTTGATCGCTCTTTTATTCTCTACTTATCCCTCTCAATCATTCACTCTTGCCTCTCTCTCTCTCTCTCTCTCTCACACACACACACACACTTGCTCCCTCTTCATCTCTCTTCTCGCTTTCCCTTTCTCTCTATCTCTCATTTATATCTCACACTCTCCCTCAGTCACACTCTCCTTCTCTCTCTATCAGCCCTCTATCACTCATTCTCTCATTCTACCTCCCTCTCTCTTTTTTTCAAACAATCAACTTTTATCTCTCCTCATCCCTAATTATAATTTCACTATCTACCTCTCTTCCATTCTCTCTCTTCCTCCCTCCCTCTCTCCTGCTCCCTCCTTCACTCCCTTTTCCTTTCTCCCTTTATTTTTTTATGTCTCAAAGAGATTGAGGGTAAGAGAGAGAAAGATAAAGGGACAAAAAAAGGGAAGGATGATGTTAGATAATGGGAAGAGGATATAGACAAAGAGGGAGTTAGAGAGAGAAGGAGAAAAGAGTCAATTAGGGAGAGCCTCAAGAGAGAGAGAGGAAAGGATAGTGGTTGTGGAGTTAAGGAGGAATAAAATAGAGAGGTAGAAATAATGAAAAAATACATGGAGAGATATAAAGAGAGTGTGACAAACAATAAATAAAGAGAGAGAGGAAAAGAGATGGATGGGGAGGGAGGGAGAAAAACATAGAGAGATAAAGAGTTGTAGAAAGAGAATAAAAAAGTTAGAGGGATAGAAGAGATAAGGAAAAAGAGAGTAAGTAGAGAGCGGCAGAGAGGGGGGAGGGATGGAGGGAGAAAGAGAGGAAACAAGAATGTGGAGAGCTAGAAAGTGGAGAAAGAGATGGAGAGCTAGAAGGAGATGGAGGATAAGAGATAGCAAGAGTAATAGAGCAATAGAAAGAGAGAGAGTGTGTGGGAGAGTGGAGAGTGAGAGAAGAGGGAGAGCAAGAGAGATTGTAAGAGAGAATGTGAGAGGGAAGAGAGAGGGATAAAAAGGGATAAGGAGGGACAAAAAGAGGGGAGAGAAAAGATCTTTAGAAAGAGATAGCAAGAGGAGAGATGGAGGGATAGATGAGAGAAAGACAGAGTGAGAGTAGTTAGGTGGACAAAGAAAGAGATAATGAAGGATAAGAAGGGTGGGTGGGAGAAGTAAGAGATTAAGTGAGAGAGAAATACATAGAAAGAAGGAAAGGTGTGGATGAGAAAGAGAAGGATAAAGAGGAAGGGATACTGAAAGATAGGGAGGGACAAGGAGGAACATGGAGGGAGGGCGGGAGAGGAAGTGGAGTGAGAGAAAATAGGAGAGAGTAGAAGAAAAGATTGAGATAAAGAGGGATAGAAAAGGATAGAGCTAAAGGGAGAAAGAAAACATGCGAGATGGGGAGCTAGGAAGATGAGAATGAGAGAATAAGAAAGTTGGAGTGCTAGAAAGAGATGGAGAGTTAGATAGCGAGAGAGTGAGTGAGTGAGAGAGAGAGAGAGAGTAGGTGAGAGAGAAAGAGATTAAGAGAGTGATATAAAAGTGTGAGAGAAAAGGAGCAGGAGAGAAAGCATGAGAGATGGATAGTGAGAAAGAGATGCTTGAGTCGTTTCCTTCTTTGTCCCATCTCTTGATCTCACCTTTGTGTCAACCTCTCATTTTCTATCTCACTTATGTCTTCCTCAATGACTCTCTCTACCCCTGTCTTTCTTTCACCATCTCTTCATTTTCTTCTATGAGAGAGGAGGGAGAGAGAAAGAGTTAGAGGGTGAGACATGACGAAGATGAATGGAGAGAGTTAGCTAAAGAATGATCAAGGTAGAGAGAGGTAGATGGTGAAAGAGGATGGAGGAGCAAGAGTTTGAAGGTAATACATGAGGGAGAGTGACAACTTCTCTCTATCTCACTCTTTCTCCCTTACTCTTTTCCCACTAGCTTTGTTGCTCTTGCTTGCCCACCTCTCTTCACTCTCTCTATCTCAACATGTCTCTTTCTCAGTCACATTCTACCTCCTACTACCTTCCTCCCTTATTGACTATTTTCTCTCTCCCTATCTTCATTCTCTCAACCCCTCTATCTCTCTTTCTCTTTCTAACACCCTCGCAGTCGTTCACCCTTCTCTCTCACATTTTCTCTCTTCCATCTCTCTCTCTCTCCTCAGATCTCTATTTCTTTTGCACTTCTCTTCTCTCTTATCTCTTTTTTATATCATAGAAAGAGAAGAGATGAGAGAAAGAAAGATCGACAGAGTAGTTTGTCTATAACTCTCCCTCTCTCCCTCTTTATTTATTTCCTCTTTCACTGAGTATCTCTCTCACACTCCCTCTCTATTGAGAAAGAGAGTGTGTGAGATATGGAGAAAGAAAGAGATGGAGTGGAGTTGAGAGATAGAGATAAATAGGGCTAGAGAGAATGACAAAAAGAGAGTGAGGATGAAAAGAGAGAGGGAGAGAGCAAGAGTTAGAGTGGGGAAGAGATAGTGAATGAAAATGAGAGTGTGAGAGAAGAGGAAGAGCGACAAAGAATGAGAGAAAGTAGGTGGAGAATTATTTCACTTTCTTACTCACTGAGAGACGGAGGGAGGGAATGAGGGAGAGAGGGTGAGAGAGATAGAGTGCTAGAGGGATAATGCAGAGAAAGTTTGAGCAAGAGAGATAAGAAAGATCATTTGATTGGAATATAGAGAGAGAATACATTAAAGCTTTAAAGAAACAGAAGGATTGAAGAGAGATAATATATTCACTTTCTCCGTTTCTCTCTCATTCACTCTCTTTATCTCTCATTTCTGACCTCTCTCTCCTCTTTATCCACTCTAACTCATCTCACACTCTCTCTTATAATCTCTTATTCTCACTTCTCTTTTCTATCTCTCTTATCACCTTCTATCTTCTCTGACCTTCTCTTTTTTTTTCTCTTTAATGATGAAGAGATAGAGAGTACAAAAGAAAAGTGGAGACACGAGAGGAGGAGAGAGAGATAGTGGTGAAGAGAGAGCAAGACAGAAAAGATAAGTGAGAGTAGATGCTTTCCCTCTCTCCATTTCGTCCCTCTCCATTGGGAGAGTGATAGTGAGGGAGAGAGAGAACAAATAAAGAGAGGGGGTTAAGGAGAGAGATGATTAATGAGAGAATGAGAGGAGAAAGATAGAGAAAGTGCGTGTTAACGGAAAGTGAGTGAGGGAGGAAGGGAGAGAAGAAGAGAGGAGAGTGATAGAGGGTGGGTAAGAAAGGGAGGGAGGCTTTCTTGCTCTTTTACTTTACCACTCTCTCATCCTCTTTTTAATGCAAATGATAGAGCATGGATGGTAATGACACGACTTTAAGAGAAGATTTAATTCAAGTTCCATGTGGGCCAATTACTAGATGTAGTGCAAAAAGGGTGAAAGAAGCAATTATTAAACCACATCAAGTTGGCATATCTATGGAGAAAGAGCCGCAAAGATTTGCCAACTTATTCCAAGCCCAAGGATAAAAGAGTCATGTTATTATGGCTGGATATTTTGTGCTTTTGTTGCAGTTTAATAATGGCTTGCATGCAAACTTGATGTAGTTTTTTTTTCATTTGTTTTAGAAGATATTTTATCTTCTCTTTTGTTTGCTTGTAAGCTTTAGCCTTTATATATACCTTACTTCAAATGAGAAAGTGACTTTTGATTCTTAGGATTCCAGTTGCATTTCAGTTGTCCCCCACGGTTTCCTTAGGATTCCAACAGAACTCTAGGCCAGCGCCTAAGGAGTTCTTTCTCAGCTTATCAAACGAATTTCCATCAATTCTTTTTTGTTTTAACATAGCACATACGGTTTTCTAAAAAGAACTTCAATCCCCACGGTCCAGTCTTGCATATATGCACATCACTTTTCCCTCCCCATTTCTCCTTCTCTCTATCTCTCTCTCCTTCGCTTCTCTCACTCCCTTTTTGCTCCATCTCTTCGCCTCTCCCTCTAGCTGTGCCTTTCTTCTCTTGCACTCTCTTTGTACTAGTCTCTTTCACACACACTGTCTTTACCTCTCCATTTCTCTCATTCTCTCTCCCTAATACTCTCTCTCCCTCCCTCATTCCCTCCCTCACCCTCTCCTTGTTTTTTTTATCTCTCTCTTTCCCTTTGTACCTCTCAGTCACAATATCTATATCTATCTCTCCAACTCCCTCTTGATTTCTCGCACTCTCCATCTTACCCTCTATTCCCTTTTACTCTATCACTCTAACTCTTTCTTGTGCACTCTCTCTCTCTCTCTTCCAATTTCTTACTCTCCTTTTCTTCCTCTCTAGCTCTTTTTTCTCTCTCTCTCTCTTTCTTGACCTTCCTCCCTCACTCCCTCCCTCCATCCTACCCTTTAAAGAGACGGAGTGTGAGAGAGTGTGAAAGCGACAATGAAAAAGTGTGTGTTAGAGAAAAACTTAGAGAGCTCTCACACACTTTCTCTCTCATTCTCACCTTCTTGAAAGTTCTCATTCTCTTCTCTTATTTATCTCTCCTCTCTCTATATCACTCTCTCTCTCTCTCTCAATCTATTAACAAGTCACTCTCTTCACTCTTCTGTTAAGAGATAGAGAGAAATAGAGATATCAAGGGTGAGAGAAGCAAGAGAATGTGAGAGAGCGAGGGAGAGAGTGATGGGGATTATGAGAGGGAATAGGTTAATAGTTTAAGGATAGAGAGAAAGATAACAGATAAGATAATGAATGATGGAGAGAGAGAATAGAGAGAGAGTGACGGAGCAGGAGAGAAAAATGTAAGAGTGTCAGAGAGAGTGAGGAAGAGAGAGATTGAGAAGTAGAGTAAAGAGAGGAGAAGATAGATAGAGAAATAAAGTGAGAGAGACTGAGAGATACTGAAGGAGAGAGAATGAGAAAAGAAAGGGTGAGCGAGAGATTGAGATATAAAGATATGTTGATAATTTGAGAAAGAGATAAAGAGGGTCTCAAAATAGAGAGTGATATCTCTAATCTCTCTACCCCGCTCTACCTCCCCTTCTCTCTCTCCCTCTACCTTGCTCTCTCTACCTCTATCCCACTTTCTTCTTCTTTCCCCCTCCCTCCATCTCTTTCATGTCTTTCTCTATCTCTATCGCTCCACCATAATCTATTCTTTTCTCTCTTTATTCTATCTCACACTCTCTCTAACTCTCTCACTCGGTCTTCTCTCTCCATTTATTTAATTAAGAGATAGAGAGTAGAGAGGGTGGGAGTGTAGGAGCATGATAGAGAATGAATGAAAGAGAGAGAATGAGCAATGATGCTTTCTAACTAAGGGAAGAGAGAAAGAGAATGAGGGAGAGAGAAAGAGATAAAAAAAGAAAATTGTTCTATGCATTTCTCTATGGCTCCCCTCTCCCTCTTTGACAGTTTTCTCTTCACCATTTTCTCCCTTCCTCTCCCTCTCTCCCTCCCTCACTTCTGTCTCTCTTGCTCTCTCCTTCTCCCTCTTGCTCTTTCTTTCTCTCATAATTTTCTCAGCATCCCTCTCTATCTATGATTATCATTCTCTCTCATGCTCACGTTTTCTCCCTTTCTCATTTCTCTCTCTCATTCTCTCATTATTTCTCTCTCTCAATCTATGCCATTCCCCTTCTTCACTCCCTCTCTTTCTTTGCTCCCTCTCTCACATTTAACATTCTACCTCTCTTTCTTTCTCTATTTCTTTTTATCCCTCACTTTAACTATCCCTCTTTATCTCTATTTTGCTCCCCTTTTCTCTTTTGATCTGTCTCTCTCTCACTATTATTATCTTTTCTCCTTCTATCTCCTATCTCTCTTCCCTCTCCTTTTGCATCTCCCTGATCACATCTCTCTCTCTCACTTGTCTCACTCTCTTTCTACCTAGGAGAGAGAGACCCTCCATCCCTCCTCATTTCTCTGTAACTCTCCCCCTCTCCATCACTTTTGATATCTCTCTCCCTGCCCCACTTCTCTCCCTCTCTCCTTCTTTCACTCTCTCTACTTCATTATCTCTTGTTCTCTCTCATTATCTTATCTCTATCTTGCTTTAGATCTCTCTCACTCTCCTTATATATCATGCTCTCTCTGTCTCTCAAACTCTACCTTACTACTATTATTCCTGCTTAATCACTTTCTCTATTTCTATTCCCTCTCGCTCTCTCACATAAAAGAGATAAATTGATTGAGTGATAGAGAGATGGGGGATGAACATGTCTCTCTTCCCATCTCTCCCTCTCTTGTTCTCACTCCCTCTCTCTCGCTCTTTCATTCTACCATGTCTTACTCTATATCTCTCTTTCCCCCATCTTTTTCTCAACTTCTCTATCTTCCTCTGTTTCTCTCTTGCTCTCTACATCTTTTTAGTGGTGAGGAGAGGTTGATAAATCAAAGGAGTTCAATAGTGTGGGAGAGAATAAAAAGAGACAAGAAGAGATTAAGGGGAGTGAGAGAGACAGAGACAGACATAAATGAGATTGAGGAGGGAGAGAAGGAGGGAGGGAGCGGAAAAAAGGAGAAAGATAGAGTGGGATGGAGGTAGAAAGAGTTTGTGAAAGAGGGAAAGAGAGGGAAAGAGCAAGGTATAGGGATAGAGTGAGTGAGAGGTAAAGAGGGGGAAGAGAGAAAATAGAGATATCACTCTCTATCTTGATTCTTTCTTTATCTCTTTCTAGACTATCAACCTATCTTTCTATCCCGATCTTTCACTCACCATCTCTCATTCTATTATCTCTCTCGCTTTCTCTCTTAATCTGTCTCACTCTTTCTATAAATCATTCCCTCTCTCTATCCTACCTCTCAATCTCTCTTTCCTTCACTCTCTCTTTCTCTTCATATTTTTCTCTCTCTTGTTGCCTTTATCTTTCACTATTCTTTCTCTACATCATGCATAATCTCATCTCTTATATTTCTCTCTCCTTAAACTATTATAATGTTTTTCTCTCTTAATCCCCATTACTTTCTCCCTTTGTCTCTCCAACACTTCCATGATTCTATCACCATTGATATCTCTATTTCCCTCTCTCCTACTAGAAGGGTGGAGAGAGTGACATGTTGATAGTTTGACAAAAAGAGAGAGTGACAAAATAGAGAGAGGAGAGAAAGATAGGTGAAGAGAATGAGGAATTACTAGAAAAATTTCATAAGAGAAATGGTGAGTGCGTGTTCTCTTTGTTTCTCTCTCACTCACACTCTCTGACATTGTCTCCCTCACTCTCTCTCTCACTTTCATCCTTTGAAGGGTAGGAGAGAGAAAGGATGGGAGGGAGAGAACTAGAGAAAGAGAGAGAAAAAGAGCTAGAATGGAAGTGAAAGGAGAGTGAGAGATTGGAAGAGAGAAAGAGAGAGAGTACGGAAGAGATTTAGAGTGAGGGAGAGTTAAAATGGGAGGCAAATTGAGAGATAGAATTGGAGATGGATAGATAATTTGTGTGAGAGAGATGGTGGGAAAGAGAATGAGGGAGGCAGAGATAGGCGGTAGACTTCAAAGGGAGTAAGCAAGGGAGGGTGAAAGAGAAAGAGAGAGAGAGAGAGTGAGTGTGAGGCAAAATGCAAGAGTGTGAGAGAGCTAGTGTGGAAGAGAGTTAAAGTAAGAGAAGATTGAGAGAGAAATTAAGAGACTTAGAGAAAGATTGGATAGTATAGAAAAAGTTGAAAGAGGGAGAGAAGTGAGCGCATGTGTGTGTGAGAGAGAAAAATAGCTTGCGCTATCCTTAAATTATGCACCCACTCCCTCCCATTCTTTATCACTCTCCCTCTTATTTGACATTCTCATCCTCACTCATTATCTTCATCCTCACTCATTATCTTTTTTTCACACACTCTTTCTCATTGTCTCTCTCTCACTCAAAGAGAGAGCAAGGTAAAGAGAGGGACATGAATGGATGGAGGGACAATGAGGGAGAGAGAAAAGGAGGGAGAGAAGATAGGGAAAAAAGAGGGTGAGATCTCTCATCTCTTCTCTATATCTCTCTCTCTCGACTCTCCAACTCTTACTCACTTCCTCTCGACTCTCCAAGTCTTAATATCTCTCTCTCTCCCTCTCTCACCAACCACTGTCTCTCTCCAACTCAAAGTCTCCCTCTCTAAGAGATATAAAGTTAAAATATGAAAGAATGAAAATCTCTCTCCCATTATATCTCTTTCTCTCTCACTCCTCTCTCTTTCTCTCTACCAATCTCTTTTGCTCTTGCTCCCTAGCTCTTTTTATCTCTAGTTCTCCTCTTCATTCTCTCCCTAAATTTCTCCTTATTTCACACTCTCTCTTTTATTCTCACTAAATCTCTCTCAACACGTGGGGAGTGAGAGAAAGAGAAAGTGAATGAGAGAGAAAATAAATAATGAGGGAGACAGTGGAGTTACAAAGAAACTACTCTCTCAATATTTTTTCTCTCATCTCTTCTCATTTTATGATATAAAAAGAGTGAGAGAAGAGAAGAGCAAGTGAAAGAGTAATAGAGAGAATGATCATGAGAAGGAGAAAGAAAGAGAGATAGCGGAGAGAAAGAATGCGAGAGAGGAGGGAAAGCAACTGAGAGGGTGTTAAGGGGAGAGAGGGAGATAGAGGGATTAAGAGAATGAAGATAAGGAGGCAAGATGGGAGGGAGAGATAAAAAGGGAGGGAGAGGTAGAATGTGACCAAGAAAGAGACATGCTGAGATAGAGAGAGTGAAGAAAGGCGAGCAAACAAAAGCAACATAGAGACTGAGAGAGAGAGTGAGAGAAAGAAAGGTGAGAGAAAGAGAAAAAAAAAAGAAAAAAGAGTCGAAGACGTAGAGAGGGAGTTATGAGAGAGAAAATGAGATAGAGAGAGAGAGTAAGAGGACATATAGAGAGGTAAAGAGAGAAATAGAGAGATAGAACAAGAAAAAGAGGGGTAGAGTTAGCAAGGGAGGGAGAGAGAGAGAGAGAGAGTGAAGCCTTTTACTTTCCACTCACTCACCCTTATAAGAAGAATAAAAGTGATAAGTGGGTGTGAGAGGCAAAAGAGGGAGCGAGAAGAGCAAGAAAATGAAAAAGAGAAAAGAAAAGGAGAGAATGGGATGGGAGAGGGAGGGGGAGAAAAATAATGAATGTGAGATAGAGAATGTAAGAGAGAGAGAGAATGAGGGAGAGAAAGTGAGAGAGAGAATGAAAGAAAAATAAAATATAAGGAATAGCAATAGTAATGGAAAGGGAAAGAGAGATAAAGAAAGTGGGAGAATGAGAGATGGTGAGAAAGAGGGAAGGAGAGAGAAAGAAAGAGTTATAGATAGATAGATTAAGAGAAGTAAGAAAGAGAGAGGGAGGGAGAGTGTGAGAGGGAGTGAGAGAAATTAAGAGAGAAAAAGGGAGATAGATAAAGAGATACAATGTGAGAACCAAAAGAACGAGAGAAAAGAAACAAAGGGAGAGACTGAGGGAGAATGAGAGAGAGATTGAAAGTGAAAGAGGGAGAAGATAGAAGGGGGAGCATAAGAAATGCTCTCTAAATAAAGGGAAGAGAGGGAGCAAGAGAAGAAAAAGAAAGTTAGAGAGTGAGGGACGAGAGAGATAATTAGATAGAGAGAAAGAGAGGATCAGAGAATGAGGAGAGACCAAAAAGAGAGAATGAGAGTGAGAGAGAAAGAGAGTGAGAGAGAGCATGAGAGAAGAGAATGTGGACAACTTTATCAAACTATGACACACTCTCTCTTACATTCTCTCTCTCTCTCACTTAATATATTTCTAAATATCCAACTCTCACTTATCTCCATCTCTCTCTAACAAGTTAGAGGAGGTAGATAGAGTAGGATATGAGAGAAGACAGAGTGTGTGTATGTGTAAGAGTGAGAGAAGAGGGAGATTTATAGAGAACGAGAGTAAGAGAAAGAGATAAAGATAGAGAGCTAGTGAGAGATCACTCACACACTCTCTCTTTTTAGTTTCGTTTGTGAGAAAGAGAGAGAAGTGAGAATGAGGGAAATGCACTCTTTTGTATCTCTATCTCTTTATTTCTCTCTCTCTCTCTCCTCTCTCACTCTCTCTCTATCTTCCTCCCTCTTCTCTCGTTTTCTCTCGCTCTCTCCCACTTCTTCCTTCTCACTCTTGCTTCTCTTTGCTTGAAATCTCTAGCTCTTATCTCTCACTCTCAATCCCTCTCTTCTCATATCCCTCCCTCTCTCCTTTTTTCTATCTCTATCCCTGTCTCTCACTCTTTCCTTATCTCTCTTTACATCTCTCTACGTCTATCAATCCACCTCTCTACTTCTCTCTCCCTTCTACTCAATCTTCCCTCCCTCACCTTTATCTCTATCTCCATCCTTATCTTCTTTATTTCTTTCTCTTACTCTTAATCTTTCACTTTATCTCTCTGTCCACTCCATCCCTTTCTAACTCTCACTTGAAAAAATAAAAAGTGGCTGAGAGAAGATAGGGTAGGAGAGGGAATGAGAGAGGGAGAGAGCAAGAAGGGCGGAAGGGAAGGAGGGAATGAATGGGGGGAGGGTTGGAATAAATGCCTTCCTCCCTCTCTCCCTCTCTCTTTTTCTCTCATTGTGTCTCTCACTTTCCCTCTCAATAATTTTAACACTTTATTACTCTAACTCTTCCTATCCCTCCCTCCATTGGTGTCCCCATCTCTAAACTATCTGTCTCGCTCTCTCTATCTCACTCTCATTTTTTTCTCGTTCCCTCACTCTCTCCCTCCCTCATCCACTCTTTCTCTTACTAACCTCTTTCTCGATCTCACTTCCTCTCTCTATTCTCTATATATGCCTATCTCTTTCTCACACTCACTCTCTCTTCCCCTCTCAGCCTCTCTCATACATCAACCTATCCCTCTTCTATACTTCTCCCTCTTTTATCATATTCTCCTCAAACCCTCTCTCTCTCTCTCTCTCTTTCCCTAATAAGAGAGAGAGAGTAATTGAATGAAGGATTGGAGAGATAGTGGGAGAGGGTGAGAGAGCGATAGAGAGAGTGAGAAATAACAGAGAGATATGAGAGAGAGAACAGGGGAAAGGGAGAGGGAGGTAAGGGAAAATAGGAGAGAGAGTGAAAGCAAGGTATGAAGACGAGAAGAGGGAAAGTGAGATAATGAGAGGGAAAAGAGATAAAGAGAGTGAGAGAGGATCAAGAAAGAAAAAAGTGAGGGTGGGAGGGAGGAAGGATGGAGGGAATGAGGGAGAGATGGGGGAGAGAAAGAAGAAAAGAGAGAGAGGAGTGAGAAAGTGGGTGAAAGTGAGATTTTCTCTCTACCTCCATATTTATTCCTCTATATATTTTCCTGTATTTCCTGCTGGTACAAGAGAGGTTCCAATTTTCTTATTCTTTCTCATGTGTTGACACTTTCCATTTATCTTTTTGAATAAAAGGATAGAGAGATAGTACGAGCAAGAGAAAATGAGGGAGAATTGAATAGATGGGAAAGAAATAGGAAGAGAGGTAGAAAGCTAATGCAAAGAGAGAAGAATGCCCGTGAGAGAGAGAATTTGACTCGGAGAGGAGATGACAATGGGGAGAGGATACATAAGGACTAACAGAGTGTGGGATGGGGGAAGAGAGATAGTTTGAGATGGGGGGAGGAGAATAGACGCGTAAAGGAGTGAAAGGGGGAAAGAGTGTGTGTTTGACTCCCTCTCTTCCTCTGTCTCACATGATTGAGAGAGAAGAGAATGAGAGAGATAGAGTGACTGAATGAGAAAGAGAGAGGGTGTGTGTGAGAAAGGAGCGAGAGCTTGAGAGAATGATTGAAATAGAAGGATTGAGAGAAAGTAAAGGAGAAAAAAGAAAAAAAGGAGAGAGAAGAAAGCAACAGTGATGAAGGAAGAGAGAGAGATGAGAGAGCGTGAGAGAGTTAGAGTAGGAGAAAGTTTTGAGAGAGAGGAGGGATAAAGAGATAGAAATGGTGAGAGGGAGAGATAAAGAAGAGAGATGGAGGGAGAGAAACAATAAATAAGAGAGAGAGGGAGTGAGAGAGAAAGTTGAGCTAAGGAGAGATGAGAGGAGCAAAGATCAAGAGAGGACATAAAAGAGTGAGAGAGAGTGAGTGATGGATTAAGGGAAAGAAAGTGAGAGACAGAGGGGATAGGCGAAGAGAAGGTGAGAGAGCATAGAAGGAAGGGAAAGAGGGATAGAGTGAGAGGAGAGAATAAATAGAGAAGGAGAGTGGTAGGGAAACGTTGAAGAGACAAGTGGTGCAAAGGAAGTGTTGAAAGAGGAGTGAGAGAAAAAGAGTCCTAACTTATCTCTTTATCACTCTTTTCCTCTTTCTCTCTTGCTTTAACTATCTCTCACTCTCATTCTCTATCATTCTCAATATTTCTCTTTTTGTCTCTTCCCCACCCTCTCTGTTGCCTCCTCACTCTTTCTCTCTCTCAATCTTCTTTTCTCTAATCTCTTCCCCTTTCTCTCTCACACAATCCCACCCTCTTATATAGCTCTCTTCCACTCCTAGCCACTCTATGACTCTCTCTCTTGATTGAAAGCAATAAATGAAGGGAAGAAGGGTTACCTCTCCAATTCTCTCATTCTCTCTCTCTACTTCTCTCTCTCCCTCTCTCAATCCCTCTCGCATGCTCTATTTCTTTCTCTCTTTCCCTCTCTACCTCATACTTACTGTCTTTATATTTATCTCTCCCTCTCTCTCTTGCTTCTCCCTCCATCTCGAAGCAAATGATATCAAGAAAGACAATGTCACGACTTCAAGAAAAGATTCAATTCAATTACTAGATGTCATGAAAAGAGGTTGAAACAAGCTTTTAATGGATTAGTCTACTTCATGGGAGTCTAAGGAGAAACATCCAAGAAGATTTTTCAATTTAATCCAAGCCCAAGCATAAAGGAGCATATTATTATGGCTAGATGATTTGACTTTAATTACGGTTTAATAATAGCTTACATGCCAACTTGTAGTTTTTTTTCATTTGTTTTAGATGATATTATATCTTCTTTGTTTATTGCTTGTAAGCTTTAGCCTAAATATAGACCTTCCATCAGATGACAAGGAAGGCTTGGTCTTGGCGAAACATGCATTTGGGTCATTTTCCATAGTTTTCTTAGGATTCTAATCGAACTCTTGGTCATCACCCAAGGAGTTATTCCTCGACTTATCAAGCATATTGGTTCAAGGTTTATATCTATCCATCAAGTTTACATCCAAGTTTAATCCCTCCTTTAGCTCGGTTTGTTTCAAGTTTAGGACGATTTTCTTTTCTTGTTTCATGCATCACATATGAATTGCCATCAATTCCTTTCAGTTTTGGCTTAGCACATTAGCTTTTCTAACTCGAACATCAATCCCCACGGTTTCGTCTTGCTTATTTGCACATCAATCCCTCCCTCTCCATCTCTCTTTTATTATCTATCTCTTATGCTCTATCATTTTTTTTCTCTTATGTTCTCTTTTGCTTCTTTTGTCGATCTCTTATCCTCTCTCTCTCTCCAACTCACTCTCTTGTTCTCTATCTCACACTCTCTCGATCTCTCCCTTTTCCTCATTATCTTTCTCTCTCCTGCTCTCTCTTTCATGCTATTTCTTCTCTATCTCTCCTCTCTCTCCCCACCTCTTCATATCTCAAGCTCACCTCTCCCTCTCACCCTCTTCTCTCTAGATAACTCTCATTATTTTTCATTCTCTTTCATGTCTCATCATCTAACACTTCATCTCTCCCTCCTCTCTTAAAGTCTACCTTTATCTACCTCTCTCATTCTTTAGCTAACTCTATCTATTCGTTTCCCTCACTATTGCTCTCACTCTCTCTCTTGCTCCCCATTTCTCTCTCTCTTTGTTTATCTCTCCTTCATTCTTGATATCTCTCTCTCCCTCTTTATACTAATCTTTATTCACTTCTTTGTCTTCACTTTGTCTAACTCATTCTTTATCTCTCTCACTTTATGAGTGAGGGGGAGAATGAGAGAGATGACGAGATAGAGAAAGAGAGAAAGAGAAAGAAAGAGAGAGGCTGAGACAATAATATTTAAGATAGTGAGGGTGAGAGAGTGAAAGAATAACAGAGAGAGAGTCTATTTCTCACTATTTCTCTTCCTCATTTCTCTCTTTTTTCTTTCTTACTCTCTCCCACTCCCTCCATTTCACTCCTCTCTTCTTTCGCTCTCTATCTCAGGCTCTCTATCTTTCTCCCTCTCTCTCTCTCTCAATCTCTCACTAGGTCCCTCCCTAGATCTGTCTCAATCTTCCCTTCTCTCTTCTACTCTCTCCATCTCTCTTGCTCACCTTTTTCTCGCTTTATCCTTCTTTATGTTACCTTTTTCTCTATTTCTCTCAATTTATTTATCTCACTCTCACTGTCTCTCTCACTCTTGATAGAGAGGAGAGATGGGTCTCTTTGCTAGCACTCTCTCTCTCTTCCTCTCTCTCTCTTTTTATAGCTCTTTACATTAGCTTCTTCTCTCTCACTCTCTAGCTTTCTTTCTTTTATCCTACTCATTCTTTTATCTTCTATTCTCTTTCTCCCCATCTCCTCTCCCTCACATCTCACTTCATTATCACTCTTACTTACTCACCTCTCCTCTCCCATTCTTTTTTCTCCCTTACACCACTCCCTCTCTCCCTGACTCCTGCTCTTTTTTTTTTCATTCCTCTGTCACTCTATCACCTCACACTTCTCTCTTTAGCTCTTTCCATTTTACTCTCTCAACCCGACTCTCCCTTCCTCTCTTCATCGTTCTTCCTTTTTCTCTTGCTTCATTTCCTTATATCTCTTGCACTTTCGCTCCTTGCTTCCTCACTAACCTTTTCTCGTTCTCTTTCTCATTATTCTCTCATCCACTAAAAGCTCTCCAACTCTCACCCTCTCTCTCAAGCCTTCTAGCTTCTCTTCTACCTATCCATCTCAGTCACTCACTCTTCTCTCCCCTTCTCTCTATTTCACCCTCTGTCTCCCTCTTTCCCACATGTTCTTTCTGACTTTGTCTTTTTTTACTCACTTGTTTTACTCTCTCCCACTACTCACTTGTTCTCTCCCACTTTTCTCTATTTTTATCTACTTACTCCCCCATCTCTCTCATAGTCTCAGTAGCTATCCTACTTCTCTCACTCTCGCAAACTTGCTCTCTCTCCTCTCTCACATGCTTCTTCACTACCAATTACATTTCCTTCCTTGTTGAACTTCCCACTCTCTCTCACTCTCTTCGTGTCTCCCTCACACCCTTTTTCTCATACACACACACACACTCTCTCTCTCTCTCTCTCATTCTTTCCTTTCACTCTCTTACTCCCTCTATGTGTGTCTCGCCCTCCATATCTTTCTCTCTCCCTTTTTGTATCTCACTCTATCCCTCTCTCCCTCACCTCCCTCTCTCTCCCTCCACCTCTTTCTCATTATTATCTGTCACTCTCTCTCTCATTATCTCTCCCTCCTCTCACTCTATTTCTTCATCATTATTGCTCCCCCTGTCTCTTTCTCCATCACAAAGGAGAGAAGAGAGAGGGAGAGTGATAGTGATGGGTGAAAAAGAGATAGGAGGAAGAGAAAAATAGACGGAAAGGGAGGGGTAGAGGGAGGGGGTAAAGAGAGTATAAGAAAGATAAAAGAGAACAAAATATAGAGTACCTAATTTTTCCTCTTTATTCCTCCCTCTCTATGCCATATCTCTCTATCGAGAGTGAGGAAGAGAGATAGAGGATAAAGGGATAACACAAGAGATAATATGAAGTATTGGGAGAGAGAAAAATAGATAGAGTGGTGAAGGAGAGAAAGAAAAGCAAAGAGAGAGAGAGATGGATAAAGAGAGAGCAAGAGAGAGGGTGAGAGCGAAGAGAGAAGTTGAGAGAAATAATGAAAGAGATGGAAGAGAGAGATGAGAGAGATTGTGTGTAAGAGATATTAAGAGATGGTGAGAGAGAGTAAATGAGATAGAGAGGAGAAGAGATAGAGATATAGAGCGAGAGAGGAGAAAGAGATACATAGATATATAAAGAAAGGGAGAGAATGAGTGTTTGAATGAGGGAGAGACAAAGAGTTAGATAGAGAGAGACAATGAGATAGAGTGATTGACAAAGAAATAATGAGAGAGAGAGATTAGAGATAAAGATAATAGAGAGAGTAGAGAGAGCAGTGAGAGTGAAAGCTTAGTTAGCTAGGGCGAGAAGAAATGAGAGAGAAGGAGAGAGGTGAGAGAGAGAAAGAGAGAGTGATGAAGAGAGAAGGAGGGTTTGAGAGAAAATAAAGAGAGATAGCGAGAGAAAGGGATAGAGCAAAAAATTAGGTAGACTTAAAAGAGAGATAATGAGTGTGTGAGAGAGAGAACTAAAGGAAGGAAGCAAGAAAGTAAGAGAAAGAGTGAGAGAGAAAGAGAGAGGTGAGAGGGAGAGAGAGGGAGGGAGAGAGTGAGAGAGAAAGAGAGAGGTGAGTGGTAGAGAAAGAGAGGGGGAGAGAGAGTGATAGGGCAAGTAATAAAGTAAGAGATAGAAGAGATATTAAGTGTGACATGGAGGAGAGAGCCATTGAGAGAGAGAGGAAGAAAGAGTGAGTGAGAGAAGTAGAGGGAAGGAGGGATAAAGATGAAGAGAAAGACCTTGAGAGCTGAAGAGAAAAGAGCTAGAGTGAGGAGACTTAGTGACGGAAAAGATAGTGCAACATAGTGAGGAATAAAGGTAGATAGGGATAGAGTTTGAGAGAATGATAGATAGAGAGATAGTGAGTATGAAAGTGAGAGAGGTTGATTGTACGAGAAAGGAAGAGAGGGAAGAGAGAGGAAGGAAAAAAGGGATGGATGGGGGAGGGAGGGAGGGATAATGAGATCTATCAAAAGTAATAGGAGCAGAGATAAAAGAATATATAGAGATATTTAGCTAGAGAAAGTGTGAGATACAAAAAGAGTGAGAGAAGGAGAGATGGAGAGGAAGGAGAGAATGAGAGTGAGAGAGTGAGAGTGATAGAGTGATAGTGAGAGAGTGAAAGCGAAAGAAGAGGAAGAGTACGAGTAACAAGCTGGAGAGTGATAGCAAGTAAGACAAAGAGAAGAAAGAGAGGGAGTACAAGTGATGACAAGAAACGAGAGATGGAGATAGATGTAGAGTGTGAGGTAAGGAGATAGTGAGAAAAAGTAATAAAGAGGAAGAGATAGCATCAAAGAGGTGAGTGAGATAGAGAGACAAAAAGAGAGGGAGGGTGAGACTAATAGGGTTATGAAGAAAACAGAGAGATGTCAAAAGAGAAAAGGAAGGAGTGTAGAGAGTGGAGAGTGAGAGACTTTGTAAGAGTGAGAGAAGAGGGAGATTTATAGAGAACAAAGGTAAAGAAAGAGATATAGATAGACAGCTACTGAGAGATCTCTCTCTCACTACCAACTTCCATTTCTACAGCACTCGCACACTCTCTAACTCTCTCTCTTTTTAGTTTCATTTGTGAGAGGGAGAGAAGTGAGAGTGAGGGAAATGCACTCTTTTTTATCTCTCTCTTTATTTTTCTATCTCATCTCTCACCCTCTCTCTATCTCCCTCCATCTTCTCTCATTTACTCTCTCGCTCTCTCCCACTTCTTTCTCAATCCTGCTTGTCTTTGCTTGAAATTTCTTGCTCTTATCTTTCACTCTCAACTCTTTCTCCTCTCATTTCCCTCTCTCTCTCCATTTTTCTATCTCTATCCCTATCTCTCACTCTCTCCATATCTCTCTTTACATCTCTCTACGTTTATCAATCCCTTCTCTATCTATCTCTCCCTTCCACTTTATCATAACTCCCTCATTCTTTATCTCTATCTCCATCCTTATCTTCTTTATTTCTTTCTCTTACTCTCAGTCTTTCACTTGCTCTTTCTGTCCACTCCATCGCTCTTTACCTCACACTTGCATTATTTATCATACCTTTTCTCTGACTCTTTTTGTTTTGAAAGCTTGAGCTAAAGAGAGAGAGAGAGAGAGAGAGAGAAGTTAATATAGAAAAATAAAAAGTGACAGAGAAAAGATAGGGTAGGATATGGAATGAGAGAGAGAGTGTGTGTGTGAGAAAGATGGAAAACTAGATACAGGGGGAGGGAGGAATGGAGAGAGTGAATGCCTCCTTCCCTCTCTCCCTCTTTCTCTTCTTTCTCTCTCTCTTTCTCTCTCATTGTCTCTATCACTCTCCCTCTCAATAATTTTAACAATTTTTTATTCTAACTCTCTTCTTATCCCTCCCTCCATTCGTGTCCCCATCTCTAAAACTATCCTTCTCTCTCTCTCTCCATCTCACTCTCTTTTTTTTTGCTCCTTCCTTTACTCTCTCCCTCCTTCTTTCACTCTTTATCTCTCTTGCTCACCTCTTTCTCGATCACACTTCCTCTCTTTATTCTCTCTCTATCCCTCTCTATCTTTCTCACACTCACTCTCTCTTCCTCTCTCTCTCTATCCCTTCTCTCGTTCTTCTTCTCTCTTCCCCTCCAATTCATATGTGAAGCATGAAACAAGAAAAGAAAACCGCCCTAAAGCTGGAACAAAGTGGACTAAAGGAGGGATAGAACCACGCGATAAAATGGATTGACGGAGATAAATTTTGAACCAATCCGCTTAATATGTCAGGGAAGAACTACTTGGGCGATGGCCAAGAGTTCGGTTAGAATCCTAAGGAAACCATGGGAAATAACCTAAATGCATGTTTTTGCCAAAATTAGAAGTCTTCTTTCTCATTTGAAGGTCATATTTAAGCTAAAGTTTACAATCAAAAAACAAAGAAGATATAATATCTTCTAAAACAAATGAAAAAAAATCTAAATCAAGTTGGCATGCAGGCCTTTATTAAACTGTAATTAAAGACAAAATATCTAGCAAAAATAATATGACATCTTTATCCTTGGGCTTGGATTAAATTAAAAAATCTTCATGGCTCTTTCTCCTTAGACTCCCATCAATTGGCTTGAGTCCAAGTATCCCGGATTAATCCATTAAGAGCTTGTTCCTACCTGTTTACATGACATCTAGTAATTGAATTAAACTTTTCTTAAAGTCGTGTCATTGTCATTCATGATATCATTTGCATTAGGGATGGAGGGAGAGTGAGAGAAAGAGAGAGAGAGAGAGAGATATATATATAAAGATATTGAGTGAGAGGTGGAGAGGGAAAGAGAGAAACAAAAAAATAAATAGAGCGTGGGAGAGGGAATGAGGGAGGGAGATAGATTGAAAAAATTGGAGAGGTAAAGAGATTGTGTGTGAGAGAGACATAAGTAGAAAGAGAGAGGCAAAGGGAGTGCAAGAGAAAAAAGGGAGCGCTAGATGAGTGAGAAAAGAGAGGAGCATAAGGGTGGTGAGAGAAGCGAGGCAGAGAGAGAGAGATAGTGACAAGGAGAAATGGAGAAGGAGAAGAGGGCGAGAGAGGTAAAAAAAAGAGAAATATGGAAAGCCTTCCTCTTTTTCTTGCCCACTTCGATCACTCTACTCTCTTCTTCTCTCTTTCCTTCCCTTACTCACTTTCTCTTCACACAAAATGTCTCTGTATTTCTCTTCCCTCCCATCTCCCCCCCCCCCGAACCTCTCTCTAACACTCTCTCTCAATTTGTTCTCACTCTCTCCCTCACTACTGTCTCCCTTTGAGAGAGTGAGCTAATGAGAGTGGGAGAGAGAAAGGAAAGAAATGGGATGATGATAAGGAGAGCATCTTTTCTTTCTTGTCATTTCTCTTTTTCTCTCTCTTCATCACCATCTCTCTCTTCCTATCCTGTCTCCATTTCTTTTGCGCTCTCCCTCCCTCTCCATCATTAGAGAGATAAAGAAGAGAAGGTGAGAGAAGAGAGAAAGTAATAGGAAATATAGAAATAAGGAGAGAATGAAAGATTATAGGACAGAGTGTGAAAGAGTTGGAGTGGAAGAAAGAGGAAGGAGAAGTGAGAAATGAGAGAGAGAAAGAGTATGAGAGAAAGCAAGAGAGAAAGAGAGAGATAAACGGAGGGAGATGTTTATAATATCTCTCTCCTCTCACCTTCTCCCACTTTAACAATCTCCTACTCTAATTTTCTCATTTTTGCTCTCTATTTCAATCATTTACTCTTTCTTATTTATTGATCTTTCCCCGTCTTCTCTCTGTAGCTCTCCATATCTCTCACTCTATTTCGCTCCCTCCCTCTTTCTCTCATAAAGTGAGAGATATAGAAATAATGAGGGAGTGAGTGAGTGAGAGAAAGAGTGAAAAATAATAAGTGAGTGAGAGAAAGAAATGAGAGAAAAGAGGGCTGGAGGGAGATAGAGAAATTTTTCCTCCGTACTCAGTGTCCCTCTGTCACTTTTTCTTTTTTAATCTCTCTAGCTCTCCCTCTCCATTTTTATCCATCCCTCCCTCCCTCTCCATCACTCTCACTCACTAGCTGTGCCTCTTACGCATATTCTACCCTCCGTACCCTACCTTCTCTCACACACTCTCTCTAACTATCTTCTCTCTTTCATGATCTCTTTAGTTCTCTCTCCTTTCTCTCTCACACACATCTCTCCTAGCATCTCTATCTCTCTCATTCTCGCTCTTCCTTCCCCATCTCTTCTCTCACCCTCTTTATCTATCTCTTCTCTCTTACTTTCCATCTCTCCCACTCCTTCCTCTCTTTTTTTTCTTCCCTCTTCCTCTCTCCTCTCTCTCCCTCTCTCTTTTTCTCTGCTCTATTATTGTCTAACATGCTATCTTTTTATTACTTTATCCCCTTAATGTTATCTCTCCCTTATTCTCTCTCTCCCTCTCCTCATTATATCTCCAGCAAAGTGCTCCCTGTTTGGTCATTTTCTTCTCTCCCCATCACTTACTCTTCTTCATCTTTCTTTCACTTACTTCTCTCTCTTCATCTATCTCAATATCTATCTTGGTGCTCTTGCTCGCTACTTTCCTCTAGCGTACACCCTATCTCGTTCACCCTCTCTCTCTATCTCTATTTCACTCTTTCTTCCACCCACACTCTCTGCTTTCTCTTTCTTATACTGTATGTAGCTCTCTCTTGCTCTATCTCTCTATCTCATTCTCACTCCCCATCCTCCCTTTCATCTCTTCTCCCTTTCTCTCTCCATCTTTTGTTCTCTCTCCTCTTCTTCCCTCATTCTTTTCTCTTTACCTCACAATTAATATTGTCCCCTCCTCACCTTCTCGCTCCTTTTCTCACCTCATTTTTCTCTTCCTTACTTCTTTCTAACATTCACCCCTCTCTAGCTCTCTCTATTTCTCTCTATTTCTTTCTCTTGCTTTCTCTCATTCACCTCTCACAAAGAGATAATAAGTGTAGAGAGGGAGAGACAGAGAGGAGAGAAGGAATGTGAGAGAGATTGAGCGTGAAGGAGACACACTGATAGAGAGAGGGATAAAATAGATTAGAAGAGTGAAATTGAGAGGGGTGAAAAAAGAGAAAGATAAAGAGAGTGAGAGAGGCATGGTACAGAATGAGAGAAGAACAAAGAAATTGTCTATCACTCCTCTAACTATATGTATCTACCATTCTAACTCCCACGTGCGTTCTATTCCCTCATATTACCTCTCTATCTTTTTTTTCTCTCTCTTAACTATCTCTCCCTACCTTCTTCTGACAAAGAGAGAGAAAAGAGAGGGGAGGGAGCATGAGAGAGCCATGTAAAAGAGATAGAGAATAGAAGAGATGGATAGAGAGAGTTAGCGAGGGAGAGGGAGAGAGAGAAGAAAAGATAAGGAGAGTGAGGAGGGAGAGAAAAGAAGTTATATAGGAAGGGAGAGAGAGCATGTGTGTAAGTGAAAAGAGAGAAAAGGTACAAGAGATAGATTGATGAGCAGCTGTGAGAGAGATGAAGAAAAAGGGAGGTAGAGGGTCAAAGAGAGTGGGATGTAGGGATGTACTAGGGATAGAAGAGAGAGGAAAGGACATGGAGTGAGGGAGGAATGGAAAGAAAAATAGAGTAAAATAGAGAGAGATTAGTAAAGTGTCATGGAAGTGACGAGAAGAAGTGGGAGGGAGATATATAGAGTTAAAGAGATTGTTGCGAAGAGAGAGAGTGAGTGACAAATGGAAGAGAAAGCTAGGAGAGAGAGAGAGGGCAAGAGATTAAAAAGAGATAAGAGAGGAGATGAAAATAATCAAGAGATGGAGTGAGGGAGGGACTAAGAGAGAAGAGAGAAAAAAAAGTTATAGAGGAAAGAAAACAAGAGAGAGGGAGATGATGAGATAAATATTGTGAAAGGGAGGGAGAGAGGGAGTGATAAAATAAAAAGTGAGAAGAGGGAAGGAGGTAGGAATGGAAGTTGTAAATGATAGCAGGAGAGAGTATGAGATATATGAAGATGTTAAGGTGGGAGAGAGTTAAAGAAAGAGAGAGAGAGAGAGTAAGATGTTAAGGTGGCAGAGAGTTAAAAAAAAAGAGAGAGAATATTAGAGAGGGAAAGAGAGACCATAAGAAGGGGAGAGTAAGAAAAGAGTGAGAGAAGGTACAATAGAGGGAGAGAGAGGTCAGAGGGAAAGAGAGCAAGACAATAGAAAAAGTTAAAGTGAGAGTGGTCTCTTTCATACACACTCTCTCCTCTCCAAACTAAATCCCCCCTCTTCTTCATCACTATATCTCACATTTTATCCCTCTCAACTCTTTCTCTCTCTTCTCTATCTAACTTGCTCTATCTCCCTCTCAACCTAGCTCTCCCTCCCTCTCTTCATCCTCCTCAGAAGAGAGAGATAGACTCTATTTGCTCTCTCTTTCATACTATCAACACCTCTTTCTGTCGCTCTTTTCTTTTATCTAACAAGGGAGTGAAAGAGAGCAAGAGAAAAAGAGGAGAGAGAGAGAGAGACAAAGAGGTCATCCAATTTATCTCTCACACCATTTATTAGTCCCCTTTGCTCACTCTCACACTCTTGCTCTCTCTTCACCTTGCATTATCTCTCTCTCCATCTTTCTCCCTCATTCCCTCTCCCACCTCTGTTCCTCCCTCTCTTCTCCTTTCCTCGAAGGGAGAAAGTAAGAGAGATTGAGAGAGAAATAATCAGAGAAATAGACTAAGAGTGAGAGAGCTCTCTCTCTCTTTTATTTCAACTCCCAACCTCTCTCTCTCTCTCTCTCTCTCTCTCTCCTTCACCCTCTTACTCTGCCTCTCATTCAGTCTTACACTCATTCATTCTAATTTCTCTCACCCCATCTGTTGCACTTTCCCTTTCTCTCTCTCTCTTATCTTATTCTCTCATACTTTATCTTCTATCTCACGCTTTCACTCTCTCTCTCTCCTTTCTGCCTTTTTCTCTCTCTCTTCTCTCCTCCCTCCCTCTTTCTCTTCCTCTCTATCTAAGTATATCTTTCTCATTCTCTCTCTCTCTTTCTTTCTTGTGCTTCTTTTCTATCATTCATCTTCTTCTCTCACCCTCTCTCTACACTCTATCTCTATCTCCCTCCCTCGATACTCTCTAAATTCTCTCTCACACTCTCATTTTTTCTCTCTTACTCTCTCTCTCACTTCATCTCTCAGCCTCTCAAACTTTATTTCTATTTATGTTCTCCTAAAGAGTTTGAAAGAGTGCAATGTGAGAGAGAATGAGAGAGAGAGAAGGAGCACAAGAAAAGAGAGAAATAGAGCTTTTCCTTTATCTCTCCCCCTCTCTCATTTCTCATCTCTCTTTCTTTCTCCTTCTTTCTCCCTTCGTCAATCCCTATCTACGTCCCTCCATATCCATCACCTCTCACTCTCTTTCTCCTGCTTTACCCACTTCTTTCCTCTCTCGCTCTCTCCCTCTCCCTCTCATCCTCTCTCTCTCCCATCAACCATCCACTTGCTCTCTCCTCTCTCTATTCTCTGTCTCTCTTCTCTTACTCTTTCTCACTCTTATCTCTCTCACTATTCTCTCTCTCATTCCTCTCTCTCACTCACTTTCTCTCCCTCATTCTCGCTCCCTTGCTACCTCTACTTTCTCTGTTTCTCTCTCTTGCTCTATCTCCTTATTTCACTCTTCTCTATCATTCACTCTCTCATGCTCCCCTCCCCCTCTCTTATCTCTATCTCTTACTCACTCTCCCTCAATCCCTCCCTCTTTTTCACCTTCTCTTTTTCTTGGTTCTCACACCTATCTCTTTTCCCTTTCTCCCTTGCTTTCTCTCACTCCCTCTCACTCTCCCCTCCCCTCTCTCTTTCTTGCTTCGCTTGCTCTCCTTATCTCTAGCTTATTTTATCTCTCATAATGTCTCTCATTCTTTCTCTCTCACCCTTCCTCTTTGTCACTATCTTTCATTCTCTGCCCCCTAACTATTGCTCCTCCCCTTGCTCTTTATCTTTTTCATTCTCTCCCACCTCCTTAACTATTGTTGTTACTCTTGCTCTTTATCTCTTTCATTCTCTGTCTCATGCTCTCTCTCTTATTCTCTATCTCTCATTCATTCTTTTTATCCTGCTCTCTCTCCCCACCCTTTCTCTCTTTTCTTCTCGCTTTCTGTTTCTTGCTCTTCTCTCTCCAACTTTTGCCTCTCATTCCCCCCATTTCTCTGTCACTCTTTCTTTGTCATTAAAATGGTAAGAGAGTGGAATTGACATTGCCTCTCTCTCTTCCTTGTTCTATCACTCTATTACTCTCTTTTCCTCTCTATTTGTTCCTCCCTCTTCTACTCTCTCTATCTCACCTTCTCTCTCTTACCTCACTCTACACCTCTGTCTCACTCTTTATTCTCAGTTTCTCTCTTACCTTTTTCACACCCTTCTCTTGCTAACTCTCTCTTTATCCCTTTCTCTCTCTCCCACTCTTTCCTTGTCGCTCATGTTTGCCCACCTCTCTTCACTCTATCTATCTCAACTTGTCTATTTCTTGGTCACATTCTACACCTTCCTGCCTCCCTCCTTTATTGACTCTTTTCTATCTCCCTCTAATCTGCCCTGTCTATCTTCATTCTCTTGATCCATCTATATTTCTTTCTCTCTCTAGCACTCTCCCTATCGTTTGCCCTTCTCTCTCTGATTCTCTCTGCCTCGTCTCCATCTCTCTTTTTCTCTCCTTATGATGTCTCTTATATTGCTCTTTCTCTTTGCCTTCTCTTCTCTCTCTTTTTTCTTATCATAGAAAGAGAAGAGATGAGCAAAAGAAAGATTGAGAGAGTAGTTTCTTTGGAACTCTCTCCCTCTCTCCCTCTTTATTTATTCTTTCTCTCATTAACTCCTCTCACTCGCTACCTCTTAAGAGAGGTAGAGTGAGAAAGATTGAGAGAGTGAAATATAAAGAGGATAGAGAGCTAGTGTAGATGAGAGATAGAGATAAAAGAGCTAGTCATCAAGAGAAAAAGAGACTAAGTATAAGGAAAGATAGAAATAAGATGGAGAGAGCAAGAGTTAGTGTGGGAGAGCAGTAAATATAAAAAGAGATAGAGAGCAAGAATAAAAGACAGAGAGAGCTTGAGTGGGAGACAGATAGCGGTTGATGAGAGAGGGAAGAAAAGAGAGTGAGTAGAGAGGGAGAGTCCAGAGATAGTTAGTGGAGAGGTATAGAAGAGAAGAGAGATCTCACCCTCTTCTTCTCCTATCTTCCATCCCTCTCCCTTTTGTCTCTCATTATCCCTCCAACCATCCCGCCCCTCTCTTTACTTTGTTCCCTCTTTGAGTGAGACTAAGACAATGAGAGAGAGTATGTGAGAGAAAGATAATGAGTGAGACTAAGACAATGAGAGATAGTGTGTGGGAGAAAGATAATGAGTGAGAATGACAGTGTGAGAGAAAAGGGAGAGTGACAAAGAATGTTAGAGAGTGAGTGTAGAATTGAAGGAAAGAGAGAGCCCTTTCTCTCTGTCTCTCTCACTCTCTCGCTCACACATGCATTTATTTCTCTCCTTCCCTCAACTCTCTTCATCCTCTCCCATCTCTCTCTAAGTCTCTCAATTTCTCTCCCACTTTTCTCTTACTTTAACCCTCTCCCACACTAACTCTCTCACATGCTTGCTCTTCTCCCCCACACTCAGTCTCACATACACACACTTTCTCCCTCTCTCTCTCTCTTACTCTCCTTCTCACTCTCCCTCTCTTCTGTCTCTCTCTCCCTCTCTCTGGCTCCCACATTCCCTTTTCCATCCCCTCTCTTTCTCTCTCACTTTATCTCTTTATCTCCAGCTCTGTCTCGCTCTTATCCTTTCCCATAATTTCTTTCTCTTCCAATCTCTAATTCTCCTTTCTCTTCCTCTTTAACTCTTTCTCTCTCTCTCTCTCTCTCTCTCTCTCTCTCTTCGTCCCTCCCTCTCTCCCCCTAAACTTCAAAGAGAGGGAGTGGGAGAGAGATTGAGACAGATAATGAAAAAGAGTGTGTTAGAGAAAAACATAGAGAGCTCTCACTCTCTATCTCTCTCATGCTCTCTTCCTTGTAAGTTCTTATTCTCTTCACTTCTTTATCTCTACTCTCTCTCTATCACTCACTCTCTCAAACTATCAACATGTCTCTCTTCTCTTTCTATGATATGAATAGAGAGAGAGAAGAGAAATGCAAGAGAACGAGCAATAGAAAGTGACATCATAAGGAGAGAAAAAGAGAGAGGGAGATGGGGCAAAGTGAATCTGAGAGAGAAGGGAAAATGACAGTGAGGGTGTTAGAGAGAAAGAAAGATAGATGGATTGAGAGAATGAAGATAGAGAAAGGAGATGGGAGGGAGGCGGCGAGATCTAGAATGTGACCAAGAAAGATACAAGTTGAGATAGACAGAGTGAAGAGAGGTGGGCAAGCAAGAACAATAGAGAGAGATTGGGAGAGAGTGAAAGGGATAAAAAGAGAGATAGAAAGAGATGGGTGAGAGAAAGAGTATAGATAAATTGAGAATAGAGAGCGAGAGAGGTGTGGAGAGTTAGGTAAGGGAGAGAAATTGAGATAGGGAGAGAGGGAGTAATGGAGGTAGGGACAGATTGAGAGGAAAAGAGAGTAATAGAGGGATAAAGCGAGAAAGAGAGGGGAAGCGTGAGCAAGGGTGTGAGGGAGAGAGAGGTCCTATCCCTTCCACTTTCTCTCACCCTTTTAATGAGAGAGAGAAAGAGAGAGTGACAAAGAAATGGTGGGAGTGAGAGGAAAAAAGTTGGATAGAGTAGAGCAAGAAATTGAAAGAGAGAAGAAAAAGAGAGAGAACGAGAAAGATGAGAGGGCGGGAGAAAAATAATGAATTAGAGATAGAAAATAAGAGAGGGGGTAGGAAGAGTGATGAAATAAAGGTGAAAGTGAAAGGAGAGAGAGGATGGAGGAAGAAATAACGGTGGGAGTGTTCTCTCTCTCTTAGTCTTATCTCTCTGATTATCTCTCTTACTCTCTCCCTCCTGAGAAAGGAAAGGAGAGGGAGGGACAGAGGGCGAAAGAGGGTGAGAGAAGGGAACTAATAAATAATGCGAAAGACAGGGTGGATGTGCTTTTTTTCTCTTGTCTCTTTCACTCCCTTGTTATAGAGAAGAAAAGAGTAAGAGGGTGAAAGAGAAAGAGAGAGGCAGAGATAGAGGATGGGAGATGAAATAAAGGTGGGAGTGTTCTCTCTCTCTTAATCTCTATCTCTCTGATTATCTCTCTCTTACTCTTTCCCTCCAGAGAAAGGAAAGGAAAGGAGAGGGAGGGACAAAGGGTGGGAGAGGGAATGAGGGAGAAAGATGGAGAGAGAGATAAAATGAGGTGAAGAGAGAAAAAGGGAGAGAGGGAGGGAGAGAAAGAGAGAGTGTGAGAGAGATAATCAACTTGTATCCCTCTCTCTCTTTCAGTTCTCTCTCTTCACCACTCTACCCCTCCCACTCTATCCCTCATTCTCACTCTCTCTCATGCTCTCACTTTCTTTCCCTCCCTCGCTTCTATCTCTCTTTCTCTCTCCTTCGCTCTCTCTTTCACTTTTTCTATTGTCTCTCTCACTCTCACTCTTTGGCTCTTTTTCCCTCTCACCTCTCTCTCTCGCTCCCTCTATTGCACCTTCTCTAACTCTTTTCTTTCTCTCCCCTTCCCTTAGTCGCTCCCTCTCTTACTTTAACTCTCTCCCATATTCTCATCTTATTGTCTTTCTCTCTCTTATTCTCTCTCACTCACTCACATGTTATTCTCAAACTCTCTCCAATTCTCTCACTTGAGTTCTCTTCTGCCCTCTTAGCTCTCCCTCTCTCTCTCTTACTCCACCCCCATCTTTCTTTGATACCCTCAACTTCTCTCTCTCTCTCAACCCTTACCTCTCATTCTCTCACTAACTCTCTTCCACTCTCTCTCTCATTCCCCCCCTCTCTATTATTCATCTCTCTCAATCTCTCTTCCACTTACACTCCCTGCCACCCTCCCTTCCTCTCTCTTTCTCTCACTCCCTTCTCTCCACCTACCTTTCTCTCGCCCTCTCTTTCCCTCTCGCTCACTCATTCTCTCAATTCTCTTTCTCTATTTATTCTTCATTTTTAACTCTTCTTTCCCTCTCTTCTCTCTCTCTTTCATTTTCCCTATGTCCATCTTTCTCTCATTCCCTATCTTGCTCCCTCCCTTCTTTCCTCCCTCTCTTACTTTCCCTCCCCTCTTGCTCTCACTCTTACTCCCTCTCTCACTTTCTCTCTCTCACCCTAAATTTCTCAGCCTCACCTTCTCTCACTCAAACGCCCTCTCCATTTTCTTATTCTCAATTTCTCTCTGTCTCATCTCTCCTTAAATCTCTCACTCTCTTTTCTCTTTTACTCTCTCTTCTTTCTCTTTCTATCTCTATCTCCCTCACTTTCTCACTTCATATATCTCACACTCTTTGCTACTATAATTTATAGCATCCCTTCCTACGTCATTCCCTCCTCTCTCTTTTTTTTTTATATCACTCCTCTCCCTCCCTTTCACTATATTTATCTCATCATCTCAGTCTTACTTATTTTCTCTCTTCTATAACTTTCATTTCTCTCTTCTCTCTTGGTCCCTCCCTCACTCCATCTCTTGTTTATATTTTTCTTCTTTCTTTTATCTTTTTATTCTGTTGCTCTCTCTCTCTCTCTCTCATAACTTTCTCTTCCCACTTTCATTCACTCACTCATCCCAATCTCTTTAACTCTCTCCTTCTCTCCTCTTTTTATCTCTTTTATCACACTCTCCCTATCTCTCTCTATCTTACTCTATTTTCTTTCCCACCCTTCCTCACTCCAAGTCCTTTCCTCTCTCTTCAATCCCCAGCACATCTCTACATCTCACTCTCTTTGACCCTCTACCTCCCTTTCTATCCATCTCTCTCTCATCTGCTCATCAACCTATCTCTTGTACTTTCTCTCTCTTTTCACTCAAACACATGCTCTCTCTCCCTTCCTCTATAACTATTATCTCCCTTATCACTCTCTTTATCTTTACTTCTCTCTCTCCCTCTCTCACTCAATAAGTCTCTCAGTTCATCTCTTCTATTCTCTCTCTTCAACCATCTAACTTTTTCTCTATCTCTCTTCTATATGCTGCTCTCACGCTCCTTCCGTATCTCTTTCTCTCTCTTTTTTAGAAGAAGTAGGGAGAGAGAGACAATAGAGAAAAAAACAATGAGATATTAAGAGGGAATAGAACCCTCATGGGCTGTAGAGAGTTAGATAGATAGAGTTAGAAGATTCAGAGAGTGAATTAGTAAGAGAGAGGTTAATGATACGAGAGAGCATATCTCCTCTCTCTCTCTCTCTCTTTTATTACTTCCCACTCTTCCACTCCCTGTTCTCTTGATATTCTCTCATTGGGAGGGAGAGAAGGTGGAGTGATAAAAAAGATAAAGAAGAGAGATAAAGGTTAATCCTCTCTTTAAAAATCTCTTACTTCTCTTTCTATTCTCTAACATGGTTCTTTCTCTACCATGAACTCTCTCACTCTCTTTATCTTCTTTTTCATCCCTATCAATTTCACTCTTCTCTTCCTTTTCTTCCTTCTCTCTCTATCAGTATATTTTCCTCATGCTTAATTTCTCTAACATTTTATCTCTCTCCTCTCTATCTCTCCCTCTCTACACGTATTATCTCTTTGTGAGAAGTGAATGAGAGAAAAAGAGAGAGAGAGAGGGGCGAGTGTAAGAAAGAGAGAGGGAAGAGAAAAAGAGGGGAGAAAAACAAAGAATGACAGGGAGAGGATGGAGCAATATTATTAGTGAGGTACAGAGATAGGGATGAGGGAAAAAGAGCAGAGAGAACAAAAGATGGAGAGAGAAAGGGAGAAGAGAAAAGATACAGTGGATGGAAAATGATAATGAGATAGAGAAATACAGGAAGAGAGTGAGCTAGAGGGAGTATAAGAAAGAGAGCAGGGAGGATGGGTGGAAAAAAGAGTGAAATAGAGATAGAGGGAGGGCCATAGAGAGTTATAGATATAGAGAGAGAAAAAAAGAGAGAGCTAACGAGATAGGGTGCATGGTAGAGAAAGGTAGCGAGCAAGAGCAACAAGATAGAGATCAAGATAGAAGGAGTAAGAGATGGAGAGAGAAGGAAGTGAAAGAAAGATGGAGAGTAAGAGATGGGGAGAGAAGAAACAGACCAAATGGGGAACATTTTGCTTGAGATATAATGAGAAAAGGGAGAGAGAGAGAGAATAATAGAGAGATAACATTAGGGGATGGAGTAATAAAGAGATTGCAAGAGAGATAAAGAGTGGGAGTGAGATGGAGAGAGGGGGAAGAAGAGAGAGGAAAGAGGGAGAGATAGAGAGGAAGAGAGAAGAGATAGATAAAGAACATGACAGAAGAGATGGGAAAGAAAAGAGCCAGAATGAGAGAGATTGAGATGCTAGGAGAGATGTGACTGAGAGAGAAAGGAGAGAGAACTAGAGAGATCATGAAAAAGAGAAGATAGAGAGAGAGAGAGTGAGAGAAGGTGGGGTAGAGAGTAGAATATGCGTAAGAGACACATCGAGTGAGTGAGAGTGAGAGTGGGAGAGAGCAAGAGAAAGAGGAGCAGAGAGAAGAGAGATGGAGAAGGGGAGGGAGGGAGTGAGGGATAAAGATGGAGAGGGAGAGCTAGAGAAATTAAAAGAGAAAGAGTGAGAGAGGGACACTGAGTATGGAGGCATACTTTCTCAATCTCCCTCCCTCCCTCCCACCTTCTCCTCTAACTTTTATTCTCTTTCTCATTCTCTATTTCTCTCTTTCTCTCACACTCACTCTCTCTTTATTTCACTCACTCTTTCTCTCTCTCTATTTCTCTCACATTTTGAGAGAGGGAGGGAGTGAGGGAGAGAGAGTGAGAGGGATGGTGAGCTAGAGAGAAGTCGGGGAAGGATCGAGCAATAAGAAAGAGTAAATGTTTCAAATAGAGAGAGAGAATAAATGATAGAATTAGAGTAGGAGAGAGTTGAAGCGGGAGGGAAGGAGAGAGGAGAGAGAATATAAACACCACTCTCCCTTTATCTCTCTTTTTTTCTCTCGCTCTCTCTCCTCTATCTCCCTCTCATTTCTCACCTCTCTCCTCTTTCTCCTACTCCAACTCTCTCACACTCTCTCCTTCAATCCCTCATTTTCTCTTCTCATTTCTATCTTTTTTCTCTCTCTTACTCTTTCTTTACCCGCTCCCTCGTCCCGCCCTTGCTCTCTATTTTTCTCTTCCTCTTTTATATTTTTAACTCATCACTATAACTCTCCCTCTCTCTTAGCCCTCTTGTGACAGAGTGGGTAGCAATAGTGATGAAGAAAGAGATTAAGAGAAGAGAGAGATAATGAGAGAGTGAGAGTTAGAGACAAATAATGAGAAAAAGGGGTAGGGAGAGAGGAAGAGGGTGAGAGGGAGAGGGAGAGAGTGAGAACAATAGCGAGAGAGTGAATGAGCAATAGAGAGAAAGTGAGAGAGATGGAGAGGGAGAGTGGTGTGAGAGTGAGAGAGAGAAAAGAGAGTGAGTGAGAGAGATGATGAGGGAGTAAAAGATAGTGACATGGAGAGGGAGAGAGGTAGAAAGTGAGGGAGCAAGAGGAAGAAAGTGTAAGAGATAAATGATTGAGAAAAAGAGAAAAAAGAGAGAGACAATAGGCGCTAAATGGAGGTTGGAAAAGAGAGTGAGTGAGAGAGAGGAGAGATAGAGAGAGGATAAATGTATAAGAGAAAAGAGAATGAGAGATTACAAGAGAGAGAGAGAGTAATGAGATAGAAAGAGAGAGGATGTGAGAGAGGGAGGGAAAGTGGTAGTGAAAGAGAGAAGAGGATAAGTTATAGAGAATGAGAAAGAGGTGAGGAGAGAGAAGGACAAAAGAGAAAGGGAAATAGACTATTCTCATTCTCTCACTAACATCCTTCCTTGAAAGATAAAGAGCATGAGAGTGTTACAATGTGAAAGAGAGGAGAGATAGCTAGTTAGAGCAAAAGGGGGATGGTCTAAGATTTCTCTTATTGGAAGAGGAAAGAGTACGTGGGAGGATTAGATTTGGAGAGAGATGAGATAAAGGAAAAGAGGGTGAGAGAGCATCTCTCTCACTCTGTCCTTCTATCTCTCTCCGATGACTCTCTCACCCCTCTCGTTTTCCCTCTTGCTATGTTTTCCTATCTCTTTCTCCCTCCCTCCATGTCCCTCCTTATCCCTCTAGCTCTCCATCTCATCTCCCTCAAGCTCCTTTTTCTATCACTCTCCCTCACTCTATCTTTCCAACTATCTAACTATCTAAATGAGAGAGAAGTGGAGAGAGAGAGAGAGAATTGATGGAGAGTGTGGCAGAAAAGAGATGAAAGAAACAGAGAGTTTGACAAAGAGTGTGTGAGAGGGAGGGAGAAGGAGAGAGCATGAGAGATAGGAGCAAAGAGAGAGAGAGAGAGGGAGTAAGGGAGGACTCTCACTTTATCTCTCATTAAAAGCCCTTCTTATCCCTCACTCTCTCTTTCTCTATCTGCTTAACTACCCCTATTATCTTTCTCCCTATCTTGTTATCTTTCCCTCCCTCCTTAACCCTCTTATCTGTCTTTTTCCCTCACTCTTCACTAGAACATTCTCTTTCATAATCTATCCCTTCACATCTTGTCTCCCTCTCCCTCTCTCTCTATTTATCTTTTGCTCTCTCACTCTTGCTATCTCTCACCGTCCATCTCTTTCTCCACTTTCTAGCTCTCTCCCACTCTTGATTTCCCTTTCTCCCTCTCTCCCTCCCTCCATCCCTCTCTTTGCTCATTTCTACTCACTCTCTTTTCCTCTTTCTTTCTAGCTCTCTCTGTCATTATCACTATCATTCACCTCTCTCCCTGTATTTTTCTCTCCCTTTTTGACTCATCTATCTATCTCTCTCATTATTTTCTCTCTCATTGAGAGAGAGAGTACCCGAAAAATTTTTTTCTATAAATATTGCATATTTGACTCCATTCATAATGCCATTTTATTTCCTATTACTTTTAGCATCAATAAGAATTGTAATTCTTATTTCACTTTCCCACTCTTGGTCTCTCCCTCCTCGCTCACATTCTTCTCTCACTAGCACCCTCTATCCCTCCCTCACTCATTTCCTCTCTGTCTCATTCCTTCTCTCATTATTCTCATTCTTTTGTCTTCTTTCTCTTTCTCTTATTCTATATAAATCACTCCTTTCTGTCTTACTATCCTTTTCTATTCTCCCTCCTCTTTTCCTCTTCTTCTCTATCTCTCACATCCATTCTCTCTTACCCTATCTCCCACTAAAACTCTCTCTCTCCCCTCTCTCTTCTTCCCTCCTTACTTATCCCTATACATTTTCTCTCTCACCCTCCATCTCTTATGTTTAGTGTTGCTTTCTCACTTTTACTCTATCTCTCAAATTTTTCCTTCCTTCATGTTCCTTGGCCTTCTCTCTCAAATTCTCTCTCTCTAGCAATAATAATATGACTTATTTATCCTTGGACTTGGATTAAATTAAAAAGTCTTCATGGCTCTTTCTCCTTAGACTCCCATGAAATGGCTCGAGTCCATCTCTTTCCATACTCAGTCTCTCTCTAGCAATAATAATATGATTTCTTTATCCTTGGACTTGGATAAAATTAAAAAGTCTTCATGGCTCTTTCTCCTTAGACTCCAATGAATTGGCTTGAGTCCAAGTATCCTCGATTAATCCACTAAGAGCTTGTTCCTACCTCTTTGCATGACATCTAGTAATTGAATTAAATCTTTTCTTAAAGTCATGTCATTGCCATTCATGATATCATTTAAATCAAAGATGGAGGGAGAGTGAGAGAAAGCTAGAGAGAGAGGGAGAGATATATATAAAGATATTGAGTGAGAGGTGAAGAGGGAAGAGAGAAAGAGAAAAATAAAGAGTGTGTGGGAGAGGGAATGAGTGAGGGAGATAGATTTAAATAAATGGAGAGGTAAAGAGATTGTGTGTGAGAGAGACATAAGTAGAAAGAGAGAGAGGAAGGGAGAGTACAAGAGAAGAAAGGGAGCGCTAGATGAATGAGCAAAGAGAGGAGCATAAGGGTAGTGAGAGAAGCGAGGGACAGAGAGAGATTGTGAGAAGGAGAAATGGGGAGAGAGAAGAGGGTGGGGGAGAGGTAAATCAAGAGAAAGATGGAAGACCTTCCTCTTTTTCTTGCCCACTTCTATCACTCTCCTCTCTTCTTCTCTCCTTGCTTCCCTTACTCACTTTCTCTTCACACAAATGTCTCTGTATTTATCCTCTCTCCCATCAACCATCTCCCCCCTGAACCTCTCTCTAACACCCTCTCTCAATTTGTTCTCACTTTCTCCCTCACTACTGCTCTCTCTTTAGGAGAGGGAGCTAATGAGAGTGGGAGATAGAAAGAGGAATGAAATGGAATGTTGATAAGGAGAGCATCTTCTCTTTCTTCTCATTTCTCTCTTTCTCTCTCTTCCTCTCCTGTCTCCATTTCTTTTGCACTCTCCCTCCCTCTCTTCCTCTCCTGTCTCCATTTCTTTTGCACTCTCCCTCCCTCTCCATCTTTAGAGAGATAAAGAAGAGAAGGTGAGACAAGAGAGAAAGTAATAGGAAATATAGAAATGAGAAGAGAGAACGAAAGAGTATAGGACAGAGTGTGAGAGAGTTGGAGTGGGAGAAAAAGGAAGGAGAGGTGAGAAATGAGAGAGAGAAAGAGAAAGAGTATGAGAAAGCGAGAGAGAAAGAGAGAGATAAAGGGAGAGAGGTGTTTAAATTCTCTCTCCTCTCACCTTCTCCCACTTTAACAATCTCCTACTCTTTCTTATTTCACGATCTTTCCTCGTCTTCTCTCTCTAGCTCTTCATATCTCTCTCTCTCTCCCTCCCTCCCTCTTTCTCTCAGAAAGTGAGAGATACTGAAATAATGAGGGAGTGAGTGAGTGAGAGAAAGAGAGACAAAAATAATAAGTGAGTGAGAGAAAGAAATGAGAGAAGAGAGGGCAGGAGGGAGATAGAGAAATTATGCCTCCGTACTCAGTGTCCCTCTCTCACTTTTTCTTTTTTAATCTCTCTAGCTCTCCCTCCATTTTTATCCCTCCCTCCCTTCCCTCTCCATCACTCTCACTCACTAGCTGTGTCTATTACACATATTCTACTCTCTCTACCCAACCTTCTCTCACACACTCTCTCTGACTATCTTCTCTCTTTCATGATCTCTTTAGTTCTCTCTCCTTCCTTTCTCATACACATCTCTCCTAGCATCTCTATCTCTCTCATTCTCTCTCTTTCCTTCCCCGTATCTTCTCTCACCCTCTTTATCTAACTCTTATCTCTTGCTTTCTATCTCTCCCTCTCACTCCTCTCTCTTTTCTTCCCTCTTACTCTCTCCATCACTCTCCCTCTTTGTTTATCTCTTACCTGCTATCTCTTTATTACTTTATCCCCCTAATGTTATCTCTCACTCATTCTCTGTCTCTCCCTCTCCTCATTATATCTCCAGCAAAATGCTCCCCGTTTAGTCGATTTCTTCTCTCCCCATCACTTACTCTCTTCATCTTTCTTTCACTTACTTCTCTCTCTTCATCTATCTCGATCTCTATCTTGATGCTCTTGCTCGCTACCTTCCTCTAGCGTACACCCTATCTCGTTTTCCCTCTCTCTTTCTTCCTCTCTCTATCTCTATTTCACTCTTTCTTCCACCCACCCTCTCTGCTATCTCTTTCTAATACTCTTTTTAGCTCTCTTGCTCTATCTCTCCATCTCATTCTCACTCCTCATCTCTCTCATCTCTTCTCCCTTTCTCTCTCCATCTTTTTCTCTCTTTCCTCTTCTTACCTCATTCCTATCTCATTACCTCACTATTAATATTGCCCATCCTCTCATTCACTTCTCACTAATTGAGAGAGGGATAAAATAGAAGAGAAGAGTGAAATTGAGAGGGGTGAAAAAGAGAGATAAAGAGAGTGAGAGAGGCATGGTAGAGAAAGAACAAGGTTAAAGAATAGGGACAGATGTAAGAGATTTTCATAGAGAAGATTTACCTATCTCTCTTCTTTATCTTGTCTGTCACTCCCAACTTTTCTCCCTTCTAATGAGAGAATAACATGGGAAGAGGGAGTGGAAGACTGGGAGAGATAATTAGAGAGAGAGAGGACATATGCTCTCTCTCGCATCATCAACCTCTCTCTCTCACTAATTCACACTCTCACTCCTCTAACTATATGTATTTACCATTCTAACTCCCACGTGCGCTCTATTCTCTCATATTACCTCTGTTTTTTTCTTTGAACCCTCTCTCCCTACCTTCTTCTGACAAAGAGAGAGATAAAGAGAGAGGGAGGGAGCATGAGAGAGGCATGTAGAAGAGAGAGGGAGGGAGCATGAGAGAGGCATGTAGAAGAGAGAGAAAGTTTGATAGTTAAAGAGAGAGAATAGAAGATATGGATAAAGAGAGTTAGTGAGGGAGAGGGAGAGGGACAGAGAGAAGGAAATATAAGGAGAGTCAAGAAGGAGGGAAAAGGAGTTATATAGGAAGGGAGAGAGAGCATGTGTGTGAGTGAAAAGAGAGAGAATGTACAAGAGATAGGTTGATGAGCAGGTGAGAGAGAGATGGAGAAAGGGAGGTAGAGGGTCAAAGAGAGTATGATGTAGGGATTTACTATGGATAGAAGAGAGAGGAAAGGACATGGAGTGAGGGTGGGAGGGAAAGAAAAATAGAGTAAAATAGAGAGATTGGTAGAGTGTGATGGAAGAGTTGAAAAGAGGGAGGGAGGTAGATAGAGTTAAAGGATTGGGAAGAGAGATAGAGAGTGACAAGGGAAGATAAAGTTAGGAGAGAGAGAGAGAGTGAAAGAGATTAAAAAGAGAAAAGAGAGGAGAAGAAAAAATCAACAAATGGAGAAGAAAAAATCAATAGACCAAGAAAGAAGAGAAAAAAAGTTATAGAGAAGAGAATACAAGAGAGGGAGATGATGAGATAAATATAGTGAAAGTGAGAGAAGGGAAGCTGCAAAAGATTGCATGAGAGATATGAGCTATATGAAGATTTAAAGGTGGGAGAGAGTTAAAGAAAGAGAGAGAGAGTAAGATGTGAAGGTGGGAGAGAATTAAAGAAAGAGAGAGAGAATAATAGAAAGGGAATGACAGACCAAGGGAAGGGAAGTGTAAGAAAAGAGTGCGAGAAGGTACAATAGAGGGAGAGAGAGGTCAGAGGGAAGGAGAGCAAGAGAGTGAGCAAGATAATAGAAAAAGTGAAAGAGAGCGGTCTCTTTCATACACAGTCTCTCTCCTCTCCATTCTAAATCTCCCTCCCTCTCTTCTTTATCACTATATCTCACATTTTCTCCCTCTCTACTCTTTCTCTCTCTTCTCAATCTAACTTGCTCTATCTCCCTCTCAACCTAACTCTCCCTCCATATCTTCATCCTCCTCAGGAGAGAGAGATGGACTCTATTTGCGCTCTCTTCCATTCTATCAACACCTCTTTCTCTCACTCATTTCCTCTATCTAACAAGGGAGTGAAAGAGAGCAAGAGAAAAAGAGGAGAGAGAGAGAGACAAGAGGGCATCCAACTTATCTTTTGCACGATTTCTTAGTCCTTTTCGCTCTATCTCAAACTTTTCTCTCTCTTCACCTCGCATTATTTCTCTTTCGATCTTTCTCCCTCATTCCCTCTCCCACCTCTATTTCTCCCTCTCTTCTCTTTTCCTCAGAGGGAGAGAGTAAGAAGGATATTAAGAGAGAAATAATCAGAGAAATAGACTCAGAGAGAGAGAGAGCACTCTCTCCTTTATTTCAACCTCCATTCTCATTCTCTTTCTCTCCCTTTCTCCTTCACCCTCTTACTCTGTCTCTCATTCAGCCTCACACTCATACTCTATCTTCTATCTCACTCTTTCATTCTCTCTCTCTCTCTCCCTTCTACCTTTTTCTTGCTCTCTTCTCTCGTCCCTCCCTCTTTCTCTTCTTCTCTATCTATACATATCTATCTCTTTCTCTCTCTCTCTCTCTCTCTTTGCTTTTTGTGTTTCTTTTCTATCATTCATCTTTTTCTCTCTCACACTCTCTCACACTCTATCTCCTTATCTCCCTCCCTCGATAAGCTCTAAATTCTCCCTCTCACACTCTCATTTTTTCTCTCTTACTCTCTCTCACTTCCTCCATCTCACTCCCTCTCTTCTCTTAATCTCTCAGCCTCTCAAACTTTATTTCTATCGTTGTTCTCCTAAAGAGTCTGAAAGAGTGCAATGTGAGAGAGAATGAGGGAGAGAGGGAGCACAAGAAAAGAGAGAAATAAAGCTTTTCCTCTATCTCTCCCCCTCTCTCATTTTTCATCTCTCTTTCTTTCTCCTTCTTTGTCCCTTCGCCCACCTTATCTATGTCCCTCCATATCTGTCACCTCTCACTCTCTTTCTCCTACTTTACCCACTTCTTTCCTCTCTCTCTCCCTCTCATCCTCTCTCTCGCCAATTACCCATTTGCTCTCTCCTTTCTCTATTCTCTTTCTCTCTCTTCTCTTACGCTTTCTCACTCTTATCTCTCTCATTCCTCTCTCGCACTCACTTTTTCTCCCTCATTCATGTTCCCTTCCTCCCTCTACTTTCTCTATTTCTCTCTCTTGCCTTATCTCTCTTATTTCACTCTTCTCTATCACTCACTCTCTCATGCTCCCCTCCCCCCTCTCATCTCTATCTCTTACTCACTCTCCATCAATCCCTCCCTCTCTTTTTCACCTTCTCTTTTTCTTAGTTCTCACGCTCATCTCTTTATCTCTCTCTCCATCTCTCCCTTGCTTTTTCTCACTCCCTCTCACTCTCCCCTCCCTCTTTCTCTCTCTTTCTTCCTCCGCTTGCTCTCCTTATCTCTAGCTTATTTTATCTCTCATAATCTCTCTCCTTTCTCTCTCCCTCCCTTCCTCTTTGTCACTATCTTTCATTCTATCCCCCCTCCTTAACTATTGCTCCTCCTCTTGCTCTTTATCTTTTTCATACTCTCCCCCTCCTTAACTATTGCTCTTCCTCTTGCTCTTTATCTTTTTCATTCTCTGCCTCATGCTTAGTCTCTCTCTTCTTAGTCTCTCCCTCTTGTCTCTCCCCTCCCTTTCTCTCTTTTTCTTCTCTCTTTCTGTTTCTCGCTCTTCCCTCTTCAACTTTTGCCTCTCATTCCCCCCATTTCTCTGTCACTCTCTTTCTCTCTCTTATTAAAAGGGTGAAAAAGTGGAATTGTCAGTGCCTCTCTCTTCCTTGTTCTATCACTCTATTACTCTCTTTTCCTCTCTATTTGTCCCTCCCTCTTTTTACTCTCTTTATCTCACTTTCTCTGTCTTACCTTCCTCTCCAACTCTCTCTGGCTTTTTATTCTCATTTTCTCTCTTCTCTTTCTCTCACCCTTCTCTTTCTAACTCTCTCTTTATCCCTTTCTCTATCTACCACTTTCTCTTTGTTTCTCTTGCTTGCCGACCTCTCTGCACTCTATTTATCTCAACTTGTCCCTTTCTTGGTCACATTCAACATTTCCCTGCCTCCCTCCTTTATTGACTTATTTCTATCTCGCTTGAATCTCCTCTCTCTATCTTCATTCTCTTGATCCATCCATCTTTCTCTTTCTCTCTAACACTCTCCCTATCATTTGCCCTTCTCTCTCAAATTCTCTCTGCCTCGTCTCCCTCTTACTTTTTCTCTCCTTCTTATGATGTCTCTTTATATTGCTCTTGCTCTTGCTTTTCTCTTCTCTCTCTTTTTTCATATCATAGATGGAGAAGAGATGAAAGAAAGAAAGATAGAGAGAGTAGTTTCTCTGGAACCCTCTCCCTCTCTCCCTCTTATATATTCTCTCTCTCACTAATTCTCTCTCACTCTCTACCTCTTAAGAGAGAGAGTGAGAAAAATTGAGAGAGTGTGAAATATAAAGAGAACAGAGAGAGAGTGTAGATGAGAGATAGAGATAAAAGAGGCAGTTAACAAGAGCAAAAGAGACTAAGTTTAAAGAAAGATAGAAATAAGAGAGAGAGAGAAAGAATTAAAGTGGGAGAGCATTAGAGATAAAAAGAGTTAGGGAGCAAGAATAAAAGATAGAGAGAGCTTGAGTGCGAGACAAATAACGGTTGATGAGAGAGGGGAGAAAAGAGAGTGAGTAGAGAGGGAAAGTCCAGAGATAGTTAGTGGAGAGGTATAGAAGAGAAGAGAGATCTCACCCTCTTCTTCTACTATCTTCTAACCCTCTCCCTTTTGACTCTCATTATCCCTCCATCCATCCCGTCCCTCTTTTTACTTTGTTCCCTCTTTGAGTGAGACTAAGACAATGAGAGATAGTATGTGAGAGAAAAATAATGAGTGTGACTAAGACAATGAGAGATAGTGTGTGAGAGAAAGATAATGAGTGAGAATGACAGTGTGAGAGAAAAGGGAGAGTGATAAAGAATGTTAGAGAGTGAGTGTAGAATAGAAGGAAAGAGAGAGCCCTTTCTCTCTCTCTCTCTCTCTCACATGCATTCATTTCTCTCCCTCCAACTCTCTTCATCCTCTCCCATCTCTCTCTAAGTCTCTCAATTGCTCTCTTACTCCTCTCTTACTTGAACCCTCTCCCACACTGACTCTCTCACATGCTTTCTCTTTGCCCCACACTCACTCTCACATACACACAGACTCTGTCTTACTTTCTCTCTCATTCTCCCTCTCTTCCGTATCTCTCTCTCCCTCTCTCTAGCTCCCTCATTCCCTTTTCCACCCCCTCTCTCTCTCACTTTATCTCTCTATCCCCAGCTCTGTCTCCCTCTTATCCTCCTTCCTCTTTTAACTTTCAATCACTCAAAATCTTTCCCATAATTCTTCTCTCTTGCAATCTCTAAATCACCTTTTTTTCTTCCTCTCTAACTCTTTTTCCGTTTCTCTCTTTGTCTTCCTCCCTCCCTCTCTCCCTCACTCCTACCCTTCAAAGAGAGGGAGTAGGAGAGAGATTGAGAGAGAAAATGAAAAAGAGAGTGTTAGAGAAGAACATAGAGAGCTCTCACTCTCTATCTCTTTCATGCTCTCTTCCTTGTAAGTTCTTATTCTCTTCACTTCTTTATCTCTCCTCTCTCTATCACTCGCTCTCTCAAACTATCAACATGTCTCTCTTCTCTTCTATGATATGAATAGAGAGAGAGAAGAGAAGTGCAAGAGAGAGCAATAGAAAGTGACATCATAAGGAGAGAGAAAGAGAGAGATGGGGCAAAGTGAATCTGAGAGAGAAGGGCAAACGACAGAGCGTGTGTTAGAGAGAGAAAGAAAGATGGATGGATTAAGAGAATGAAGATAGAAAGAGGAGATGGAGGGGAGAGAGAAAAGAGTGAATAAGGGAGGGAGGTGGGGAGATGTAGAATGTGACTAAGAAAGAGACAAGTTGAGATAGACAAAGTGAAGAGTGGTAGGCAAGCAAGAGCAATAGAGGGAGTGGGCGAGAGTGAAAGGGATAAAAAGAAAGGTAGAAAGAGATGGGTGAGAGAGAGAATAGAGAAATTGAGAATACAGAGCGAGAGAGGTGTGGAGAGCAAGGTAAGGGAGAGAAATTGAGATAGGGAGAGAGGAAGTATTTGAGGGAGGGACAGCTAAAGAGGAAAAAAGAGTAATATAGGGATAGAGCAAGAAAGAGAGGGGGAGCTTGATCAAGGGAGTGAGGAGAGAGAGGCCCTATCCCTTCCACTCTCTCACCCTTTTAAGGAGAGAGAGGGAAAGAGACAGTGCAAAGAAATTGGGGGAGTGAGAGGCAAAAGTTGGTTAGAGTAGAGCAAGAAAGAGAGAGAGAAGAAAAAGAAAGAGAACGAGAAAGAAGAGAGGCAGGAGAAAAATAATGAATGAGAGATAGAGAATAAGAGAGAGCATGAGGGAGATAATGAAAGAGATAAAGAGCAAGAGGAAGAGCATTAGTGAAGGAGGGGGAAAAATGAAAGATAGTGACAAAGAGGGAGGGAGGGAGAGAGAGAAAGAAGGAGAGAGATTGTGAGAGATAAAATAAGCTAGAGATAAAGAGAGTAGGAGAAGCGGGACTAAGAGAGAGGGAGTGAGAGAAAATAAGGGAGAGAGGGAGAGAGAGATAAAGAGATAGAGTGTGAGAACCAAGAAAAAAAGAAGGTGAAAAACAGAGGGAGGGATTGAGGGAGAGTAAGAGACAAAGAAGAGAGAGGGGAGGGAGCGTGAGTGAGTGAGTGTTAAAAAAAAGTGAAATAAGAGAGATATGGCAAGAGAGAAACATAGAAAGGGGAGGGAGGAAGGGAGTGGAAATGAGTGAGAAAAAGTGAGTGGGAGAGAGAATAGTGAGAGATATAAGAGTGAGAAAGAGAAAGAGAACAAAGAGAAAGAGATGGAGAGAGGAGAGATTTAGTGGATAATTAATGAGAGACAGAGTGAGAATGGGAGGGAGAGAGAGGAAAGAAGAGGGTAAAATGGGATAAAGAGAGTGAGAGGTGACAATATGGGGGGACATAAAAAGGGAGGGTCTGAGGGACAAAGAAAGAGAAAGAAAGGGAGATGAAAAATGAGAGAGGGGGAGAGATAGATAGTGAGCTCTATTTCTATCTTCACTTGTGCTATCTCTCTCTCTCATCTCTCTTGCATTGCTCTCTTTCACACTCCTTAGGAGAACATAGATAGAAATAAATGTGAGAGACATAGAGAATAAGAGAAGAGAGAGTGTGAGATGAAGTGAGAGAGAGTAAGAGGGAAAAAATGAGAGTGTGAGAGAGATATATTTAGAAAGTATAAAGGGAGATAGAGAGATGAGTGCGAGAGAGAGTGAGAGAGAAAAATATGAATGATAGAAAAGAAGTGCACGAAAGAGAGGGCGAGAGAAAGAGTGAGATAGAAGATAGATTATGAGAGAATGAGATTAGTGATAAAGAGAGAGAAAGAAAGTGCAAAAGAAGGGGTGAGAGAGACTAGAAAGAAAGAGTGTGACAGATAAAATGAGAGACAGAGTAAGAGGGTGAAGGAGAAAGAGAGGGATAGAGAGAGAGAGGATGGGAGATGAAATAAAGGTGGGAGTGTTCTCTCTCTTAGTCTCTATCCCTCTGATTATCTCTTTAATTCTCTCCCTTCGGAGAAAGGAAAGGAGAGGGAGGGACAGAGGGAGGTAGAGGGAATGAGGGAAAGGGAGGGAAGGAGAGAAAGAAAGAGAATGAGAGAGACAATCAACATGTCTCCCTCTCTCTGTAAGTTCTTCTTACTTCACCACTCTCTCCCTCCCACTTTATCCATCATTCTCATTCTCTCTCATGCTCTCTCTTTCTCTTCCTCTCACTTCTATCTCTCTTTCTCTCTCCTTCGCTCTCTCTTTTACTTTTTCTATTTTCTCTCTCACTTTCACTCTCTGGCTCTCTTTCCCTCTTACCTCTCTCTCTCTCTCCCTCTATTGCACCTTCTCTACTTTTCTTTATCTCCCCTTCCCTTAGTCTCTCATTCCCTCTCTATTATTATCCCTCTCTTACATTAACTCTGTCCCACTTTCTCATCTTACTCTCTTTCTCTCTCTTATTCTCTCTCTCTCACACACACATGTTATCCTCAAACTCTCTCCAGTTCTCTCACTTGAGTTCTCTTGTGCTCTCTTAGCTCTCTCTCTCTCTCTCTTACTCCACCTCCGTCTTTCTTTGATACCCTCAACTTCTCTCTCTCTCTCTCTCAACCCTTACCTCTCACTTTCTCACTAAATCTCTTCCACTAACTATTTTCCATATTTCTCTTAATCTCTCTCCCACTTACTCTCTCTCCCACCCTCCCTTCCCCTCTCTTTATCTCACCCCCTTCTCTCCACCCGCCTTTCTCTCACCCTCTCTTTCCTTCTCGCTCACTCATTCTCTCCACTTCTCTTTCTCTATTTATTATTCTTTTTTAACTCTTCTTTCTCTCCATTCTCTCTCTTTCATTTTCCCTATGTCCATCTTTCTCTCATTTCATATCTTGCTCCCTCCCTCCTTTCTTCCCTCTCTCACTTTCCCTCCCCTCTTGCTCTCACTCTTATTCCCTCTCACACTTGCTCTCTGTCACCCTAAATTTCTCACCCTCACCTTCTCTCACACACACGCCCTCTCCATTTTCTTATTCTCAATTCCTCTCTCTCTCTCTCTCGTCTCTCTTTAAATCTCTCGCTCTCTATTTTCTCTTTTACTCTCTGTTTTCTTTCTCTTTCTATCTCTACCTCCCTCACTTTGTCTCTTCATATATCTCACACTCTCTCCTACTATCATTTACAGCCTCTTTCCAACCTCATTCCCTCCTTCTCTCTCTTTTTTCTTTTATCACTCCTCTCCCTCCTTTTCACTATATTTATCTCATCATCTCCCTCTTACTTATTTTCTCTCCTCTATTACTTTCATTTCTCTCCTCTCTCTTGGTACCTCCCTCACTCCATATCTTGTTTATATTTTTCTTCTTTCTTTTATCTTTTTATTCTCTTGCTCTCTCTCTCTCCTAACTATCTCCCTCTCTCCTCCTCGTTTTATCTCTTATATCACACTCTGCCTATCTCTCTCTATCTTACTCTATTTTTTCCCTCCCTCCCTCACTCCATGTGCTTTCCTCTCTCTTCAATCCCCAACACATCTCTACATCCCACTCTCTTTGACCCTCTACCTCCCATTCTCTCCATCTTGCTCTCACCTCCTCATCAACCTATCTGTTGTACTTTCTCTCTCTCTCTTTTCACTCACACACATGCTCTCTCTCTCTCTTCTTATATAACTCCTATTATCTCTCTCATAATTGTCTTTGTCTTTCCTTCTTTCTCTCCCTCTCTCACTCACTAAGTCTCTTTGTCCATCTCTTTTATTCTCTCTCTTCAACCATCTAACTTTCTCTCTATCTCTCTTCTATATGCCGCTCTCATGCTCCCTCCATCTCTCTTTTTCTCTCTCTTTTTTAGAAGAAAGTAGGGAGAGAGAGGTAATAGAGAGAAAAAGACAGTGAGGTAATAAGAGGGAATAGAGCGCACGTGGGCTGTAAAGAGGTAGATACATAGAGTAGAAGAGTGAGAGAGTTAATTAGTGAGAGAGAGATTGATGATATAAGAGAGCATATTTCCTCTCTCTCTCTCCTATTACTTTCCCACTCTTCCACTCCCTCTTCTCTTGCTCTTCTATCATTGGGAGGAAAGAAGGTGGAGTGATCGAAAAGAAAAAAAAGAGAGAGAAAGGTTAATCCTCTCTTTGAAAATCACTTACTACTCTTTCTATTCTCTAACATTGTTCTTTCTCTACCATGCACTCCCTCACTAGCTTTATCTCCCTTTTTCATCCCTCTCAATTTCCCTCCTCTTCCTTTTCTTCCCTCTCTATTAGTATATTTCCCTCATGCCTAATCTCTCTCACATTTTCTCTCTCCTCATATCTCTCCCTCTCTACACTTATTATCTCTTTGTGAGAATTGAATGAGAGAAAACAAGAGAGAGAGAGAGAAATAGAGAGAGGGGTGAGTGTTAGAAAGAAAGAGGGAAGAGAGAAAGAGGGAAGAGAAAAAGAGGTGAGAAAAGAGAGAACGAGAGGTAGATGATGGAGCAATATTATTAGTGAGGAAAGGAGATAGGGATGAGGGAAGAAGAGGAGAGAGAGCAAAAGATGGAGAGAGAAAGGGAGAAGAGAAAGAGATGTTGGATGGGAAAGGAGAACGGGATAGAGAAATAGAGCAAGAGAGAGCTAGAGAGGGTATAAGAAAGAGAGAGTAGGAAGGATGTGTGGAAGAAAGAGTGAGATAGAGTTAGAGGGAGAGTTATAGAGAGTTATAGATGGAGATAGAGAGAGAAAAAAAGAGAGAACGAATGAGGCAGGGTGTATGGTAGAGAAAGGTAGCGAGCAAGAGCAACAAGATGGAGATCAAGAAAGATGGAGAGAGAGAAGGAAGTGAAAGAAAGATGAAGAAGAGTAAGAAATGGGGAGAGAAGAAACAGACCAAACGGGGAACATTTTGCTTGAGTTATAAAGAAAAAAGAGAGATAGAGAATAATAGAGAGATAACATTAGGGGATAGAGTAATAAATAATAGAGCAGAGATAAAGAGAGTGGGAGAGAGATAGAGAGAGGGGGAAGAAGAGAGAGAGGAGAGAGGGAGAGATAGAGAGCAAGAGAGAAGGGATAGATAAAGAGCAAGACATAACAGATGGGAAAGATTGAAGCTAGAATGAGAGTGATTGAGATGCTAGGAGATATGTGACTAAGAGAGAAAGGAGAGAGAACTAGAGAGATCATGAAAGATAGAAGATAGAGAAAGAGAGTGATAGAGGTGGGGTAGAGAGTAGAATATGCATAAGAGACACAGCGAGTGAGTGAGAGTGATAGTGGGAGAGAGCAAGAGAGAGCAGGAAGGATGGGTGGAAGAAAGATTAAAATAGAGATAGAGGAGATATAGAGAGAAATAAAGAGAGAGCGAACGAAACAGGGTGTATGGTAAAGAAAGGTAGTGAGCAAGAGCAACAAGATGGAGATCGAGAAAGATGGAGAGAGAAAAGGAAGTGAAAGAAAGATGAAGGAGATTATGTAATGGGGAGAGAAGAAACAGACTGAACGGGGAACATTTTGCTTGAGTTTTAATGAGAAAAAAGAGAGATAGAGAATAATAGAGAGATAACATTAGGGGGCAGAGTAATAAAGAGATAGCAAGAGAGATAAATAATAGAGCAGAGATAAAAAAAGTGGGAGAGAGATGGAGAGAGGGGGGAAGAAAAGAGAGAAGAGAGATGGAGAGAGGGGGGAAGAAAAGAGAGAGGAGAGAGATAAAGAGCATGACAAAAGAGATGGGAAAGAAAAGAGCGAGAATGAGAGAGATTGAGAAGCTAGAAGATATGTGACTGAGAGAGAAAGGAGGGAGAACTAGAGATATCATGAAAGAGAGAAGATAGAGAAAGAAAATGATAGAAGGTGGGGTAGAGAGACAGAGAGTAGAATATGCGTAAGAGACACAACGAGTGAGTGAGAGGGAGAGTGGGAGAGAGCAAGAGAAAAAGGGGCAGAGAGAGAAGAGAGATGGAGAAAGGGAGGGAAGGAGGGATAAAGATGGAGAGAGAGCTAGAGAGATTAAAAGAGAAAGAGTGAGAGAGGGACACTGAGTATGGAGGCATACTTTCTCAATCTCCCTCCCTCTCTCCCTTTCTTCTTCCTTTCATTTCTCTTTCTCATTCTCTATTTCTTTCTCTTTCTCACACGCACTCCCTCTCTCTTTGTTTCACTCACTCACTCTCTCTATATCTCTCACGTTCTGAGAGAGGGAGTGAGGAAGAGAGAGTGAGATAGATGGAGAGCTAGAGAGAAGTCGGGGAAGGATCGAGCAATAAGAAAGAGTAAATGTTTCAAATAGAGAGAGAGAATAAACGATAGAATTAGAGTAGGAGAGAGCTAAAGCGAGAGGGAAGAAGAGAGGAGAGAGAGAATATAAACACCTCTCTCCCTTTATCTCTTTTTTTTTTCTCTCGCTTTCTCTCACTCTTTCTCCCTCTCATTTCTCACCTCTCTCTCCTCTTTCTCCTACTCCAACTCTCTCACACTCTCCCCTGTAGTATTTCAATTTCTCTTCTCATTTCTCTCTTTTGTCTCTCTCTTACTCTTTCTTTTCCCACTCCCTCTTCCCCCCCTTGCTCTCTATTTTTCTCTTCCTCTTTTATCTTTTTAACTCATCACTATCACTATCCCTCCGTCTTCCCCCTCTTGTGAAGGAGAAAGAAAGAGATAGAGAAAGCAAGTGGGGGAGAAATAGTGATGAAGAAAGAGAGTGAGAGGAGAGAGATAATGAGAGAGTGATTTAGAGACAAATAATGAGAAAAAGGGGTAGGGAGAGAGAGGAAGAGGGTGAGAGGGAGAAGGAGAGAGTGAGAACAATAGTGAGAGAGTGAAAGAGCAATAAAGAGAAAGTGAGAAAGATGGGGTGGGAGAGAGGTGTTAGAGTGAGTGAGGGAGATGATGAGAGAGTAAGAGATAACGACATGGAGAGGAAGAGAGGTAGAAAGTGAGGGATCAAGAGGAAGAAAGTGTAAGAGACAAATGATTGAGAGAAAGAGAAAAAGAGAGCAAGACAATATGAGCGAAATGGAGGTTGGGAAAGAGAGTGAGTCAAAGAGAGGAGAGACAGATAGAGGATAAATGTGTAAGAGAAAGCAGAATGAGAGATTACAAGAGAGAGAGAGAGAGTAATGAGATAGAAAGAGAGAGGGAGAAGGAGATGGAGAGTAAGAGAGAGGATGTGAGAGAGGGAGGGAGAGTGGTAGTGAGAGAGAGAAGAGGAAAAGTTATAGAGAATGAGAAAGAGGTGTGGAGAGAGAGAAGGACAGAAGAGAAAGGGAAATAGACATTTCTCATTCTCTCACTAACATCCTTATCGAGAGATAAAAAGCATGAGAGTGTTACAATGTGAAAGAGAGGAGAGATAGCTAGATAGAGAAAAAGGGGGATGGGCTAAGATTTCTCATATTGGAAGAGGAGAGAGTATGTGGGAGGGTTAGATCTGGAGAGAAATGAGAAAAAAGAAAAGGGGGTGAGAGTGCATCCTCTCTCTCTCTATCCTTCTATCTCTCTCCCATCTCTCTCACCCCTCTCGTTTTCCCTCTTGCCCTGTGTGTCTATCTATTTCTCCCTCCCTCCATGTCCCTCTTTATCCCTCTAGCTCTCCATCTCATCTCCCTCCTCAAGCTCTTTTTCTCTATCACTCTATCTCACTCTATCTTTCTAACTATCTATCTATCTAAATGAGAGTGAAGTGGAGAAAGAGAGACATTTTATGGAGAGTGTGGGAGAAAAGAGATGAGAGAAATGGAGCGTTAGAGAAAAAGTGCGTGAGATGGAGGGAGAAGGAGAGAGCATGAGAGAGAGAAGCAAAGGGAGAGAAAGGGAGTAAGGGAGGAAGGAGTGTTAGAGAGAGATGGAGAAAAAGTTAGAGAAAAAGGAGAGTAAATGTTTGAGAGAGAGAAGTGAATGATAAAGGAAGCAAGAGAGAACATAAGAGATTAAAACATATGATGGAACATAAGAGATAGATAATGCAAAAAGAGTGAGAAGTAGGCATGGAGGAAGGGAGGGAATGTTGAAGAGTGAGAGAAAACAAGAGAGAGGGATAGATAGATATATAGAGCGAATGAGAGGTAGAGAAGGAAAGAGTGAGAGAAAAAATAAGAGGGTAGGAGAGAGAATGAGAGGAGGGAGGGAAGTAGGGAGAGAATAAGAAAAATGTCTGTGAGAGAGACATAAGTAGAAAGAGGGAGAGGAAGGGAGAGTAAGGAAAAAAAGAGGGAGAGAGAGAGAGAAGAGTGAGAGAGAACAGAAAGATGCTTTCTAGTGGGAGGGAAGTGAGAGAGAATGATAGAGAAGGAGAGAACAAAATAAAGAAAATTGCTCTCTACATCTCTAATGCTCCCCTCTCTCTCTAACAATTCTATCTCTTTACCTCTCTATCCTCCTTTTTCATCCCTCATTCACATTCTCTCTCCCTCTATCACTTGTCTGTCTCTCTCTCATTCTCTTTTTCTCTATCACACAATTCTCTCTCACCTTCCCTCATTAGCTCTAATTCTCATTCTCTTTAATGCTCCCTTTTTTATCTCTCCCTCCCTTGCCTCTCTCTTTCTCATTGTCTCTTTATCTCTCACACTCTCATTATATGTCATTTCCCTTTTTTTCTCACTCTCTCACTCTTGCTCCCTCCCTCCCACTCACATTTTTCCTCTACCTCCCTCTGTCTTTGTTAATCTCTTTCTTTAGATTGTGACCGAAAGAGATAGAGAGTGTGAGAGAGATGAGTGAGATAGAGGGTGAGAGCTAAAGAGAGTAAGAGAGAGAGAGAATAAGAGAAAGAGAGTGAGATAGAGAGATGAGTGAGATAGAAAAGAAGGAGAATAGAAATAGAGAGCGTCAGAGGTGTAGAGAGTGAGGTAAGAGGAAGAAAGCGAGAGAGAGATAAAGAGATAGAGAGAGTGATGGAAAGTGAGTGAGAGAGAGATATCAGAAAAGAGATATGTCAAAAGAGAGAGGAGAAAGAGAGAGAAAAATGAGTGACAAAGAGGGAGGAAGAGGGGTAGGTCTTGTACCTCCACTCTAACATTCTTCAAATGAAAGTGAGAGAGAGATAGAGGTGAGAGAGAGTTGAGGGGAATGAGAGAGAGAAGAGAGAAAAAAGAAGAATAAGAGAGAGAAGAGTAAGAGTTATTGAGAGAGGGATGGTAGTGGGAGAGAGGGAGGGAGAAAGTGAACCAATGATAAAGAACATGATCAGTGAGTGAGTGAGTGAGAAAGGGAGTGAGAGAGAGGACGAGAGAAAAAAAGAATGTTAGAGAGAGTAATTGTGAAGGCAAAAGATCGGTAGGGAGAGAAAGAAGAGGGTAAGAGTGATAAAATATAGAAATAATGAGAGACAATGAGAGGGAGGGATTGAGAGTGAAAGAAACAAAGAGAAAGATAATGAGAGAGAAAATGAGCATGAGGTAGAGAGAGAAAGAGAAGTGAGAAAGGGAGAGGGTAGAGAGAGATATAACATGGTTAAGAGATAGAGAATAGAGATGGAGGGAGGGAAGGATCATGATAAGAATGAGTGAGGGAGAGAGAATGAGCAAAGATGCTTTCTAGAGAGAGGGAAGATAGAAAGAGAAAGAGAGAGGGAATGGGATAAATGAAAGAAAATTGCTCTCTACATATCTACTTATGGCTCCCCTCTCTCTCTCTGTCAGTTCTCTCTCTTCAGCACTCTCTCCCTCCCACTCTATACCTCATTCTCATTCTCTCTCATGCTTTCTCTTTCTCTCCCTCCCTCACTTCTATCTCTCTTTCTCTCTCCTTCTCTCTCTCGCTCTTTCTCTCTCATTTTGTCTTTCTTTATCACACAATTCTGTCACCATCCCTCTCTCTCTCAATCTCATTCTCTCTCATGCTCCTTTTTTCTCTCTTACTCCTCATTTCCCTCTCTCTCATTGTCTCCTTATCTCTCACTCTCATTCTATGTCATTCCCCTTCTTCACTCCCTCTCTCACGTTGCTTCCTCCATCCCTCTCAGATTTTACATCTCTCTACATCTTTCTTTCTTTCTCTATCTCTTTTTATCCCTCACTTATCTCTTTTTTTTGCTCCCCCTTACTCTCTTGATCCATCTCTTTCTCACCATTGATATCTTTTGTCCTTCTATTTCCTATCTATTTTCTCTCTCCCACTACGTCTCCCTCATCATACCTCACTCTCACCTATTTCACACTCTTTATAACTACGAGAGAGACTCTCTATCCCTCCCAATATTTTTATCCCTCCATCTCTCTTCTGCTCTATAGTTATAAATTTTTATTCTCATTCTCTCTTTCAATCTCTCCCTCTCCTTCACTTTTGATATCTCTCTCCCTCCCGCTCATTCTCTCCCTCTCTCCTTCTTTCTCTACCTCATTATCTCTCACTCTCTCCCATTATTTTGTCTCTCTCTAGCTTTACATTTCTCTCACTCTCCCAATATATCTTTCTCTCTCTGTCTCTCAAACTCTACCTTAATATTATTACTCTTTCTTACTCACTGTCTCTATTTCCATTCCCTCTATCTCTCTCAATGAGAGATAAACTGATATAGAGATTGAGTGAGAGAGAGATGGGGGATGAACCTGTCTCTCTTCCCATCTCTCCCTCATTTTTTCCCACTCCCTCTTTCTCGCTCTCTCATTCTCACCCTCTCTTACTATAGATCTCACTCTTCCCTCATCTTTTTCTCACTCTTTCTATCTTCCTCTATTTCCCTCTTGATCTCTACCTCTTTCTAGTAGAGAGGAGACATGTTGATAAATCAATGGAGAGAACATGCTGAGTGTGAGAGTTGGAGAGAGTGTGAGAGAGAACAAAGAGAGAAAAGAAGAAATTAAGGGGGAGCGAGAGAGACAGAGAAAGACATAAATGAGATTGAGAGAGAGAGGGAGGGAGGGATGGAAGGGGAAAGAAGGAGAAAGATAGAGTGGGATGGAGGTAGTGAGAGAGATAGGGAGAGCAAGGTATAGGGATAGTGTGAGTTGTAGATACAGAGGGGTAGAGAGAGAATATAAATATTTCTCTCTATCTTAATTCTCTCTTTATCTCTTTCGATTATCAACCTATGTTTCTATCCTGATCTCTGAATCATCCCATCTTTATACATTCTCTCTCCCTCTCACTCTCTCAACCTCTCTCACTCTTTCTATCAATCTTTCCCTCTCTTCACTTTACCTCTCAATCTCTCCCTCCCTCAATCTTTCTCTCTCCATATTTTTCACTCTCTTGTTCACTTTCTCTTCCCCTATTCTTTCTTTCCATCAAGCATTATCTCTTCTCTTATCTTTCTCTCTCTTAAACTAATATCATGTTTCCCTCTTTTAATCCTCGCTATTTTCTCTCTCTCTCTAACACTCCCCTTCTTCTCTCACCCTTAATATCTCTATTTCTCTCTATCTCTTACTAGAAGGGTGGAGAGAGGGACATGTTGAGAGTTTGACAAAAAGAGGGAGTGACAAAAAAGAGAGAGGAGAGATAGAGAAGTGAAGAGAATGAGTAATTACGAGAAAGAGTGCATAAGAGAGATGGCAAGTGAGAGCTCTTTTGTTTCTCTCCTCACTACTCTCTTTCATTGTCTCTCTCACTCTCTTTTCCACTCCCATCCTTTGAAGGGTAGGAGGAGGAAGGAAGGAAGGGAGGGAACTAGAGAAAGAGAGAGAGAAAAAGAGCTAGAGACGAAGAGAATCGAGAGTGGGAGATTGGAGGAGAGAAAGGCAAAGAGAGTACGAGAGAGATTTAATGTGGGGGAGAGTTAAAAATGGAGGGAAGCTAAGAGAGATAGATTTGGAGATAGATATAGTGAGAGAGAAAAAGGGTGGGAAAGGGAATGATGGAGGCAGAGAGGGGAAGAGAGAGAAGAAAGGGAGGGATGGAGGGAGGGAGGGTAAAAGAGAATATAGAGAGTGCGAGCTAGAAAGAAAGAGTGTGAGAGAGTTAGTCTGGAAGTGAGTTAAAGTAAGAGAAGAGTGAGAGAGCAATTGAGAGACAGTGAGAGATGGGAGAAGATAAAGAGAGTTGAAAGAGGGAGAGACATGTGTGCATGTGTGTGTGTGAGAGAGAAACAGCTTGCCCTCTCAAATTATCCACTCACTCTCTCCCAGTCTTTATCACTCTCCCGCTTATCTCACATGCTCATTCTTACTCTTTTTCTTTCTCTCACACACTCTCTCTAATGGTCTCTCTCTCACTTAAAGAGAGAGCAAGTTAAAGAGAGGGACATAGATGGTCAGAGGAACAATCAGAGAAAGAGAATGGGGAGGGAGAAAAGATAATGGAAAAGGGTGAGATTTCTCATCTCTTCTCTATCTCTCGACTTACTCTCTCTCAAATCTCCCACTCTTACTCACTCACTCTCCCTCCCTCTCTCACCACCCACTATCTCTCTCACATTCAAACTCTGGCTCTCCAAGACTTATAAAGGTAAAAGATAAAAGAAGGAAAATCTCTCTCCTAGTATAACTCTTGTTCTCTCCCTCCTCTCTCTTTCTACCCACTCTCTTTTGCTCTTGCTCTCTAGCTCTTTTTATCTCTATCTCTCATATTCATTCTCTGTCTTTGTTCTTATTTCATGCTTTCTCTTTCTTTCTCACTAAATCCCTTTTAACAGGAGGGGAGAGAGAGAAAAAATAAAGTGGGATAGAGTGAGAGATTTACAAAGTAACTACTCTCAATCTTTCTTTCTCTCATCTGTTATCTCTTTGTGATATAAAAAGAGTGAGGAAGAGAAGAGCAAGAGAGAAAAATAGAAAGAAGATTATGAGAAGGAGAGAGAAAGAGAGATGGGGGAGAGAGAATGCGAGAGAAGAGGGCAAGCAGCTGAGAGGTTGTTAGACGGGGAGAGGGAGATAGAGAGATTGAGAGAATGAAGATGGGAAGAGGAGATGGGAGGGAGAGAGAAAAGAGTGAAAAATGGAGAGAGAGATAGAATATGAGCAAGCAAAGAGAGCAATCTCTTTTTCTCTATCAAGAGTGACCAAGAGAAAGGAAGAGTGAAAGAAATAGAGAGTGAGAGTAAGTAAAGAGAGGTAAAAGAAAGAGGAATAGAGTGCGAGAGAAGTGATCAGCAGAGTTGAAGAACGACAGAGAATAAGAGAGTATAAGAAAAATGGGGTGGATTAAGATAAAGAGATATAGTGACAGACCTAGTGAGAGATAGAGAGAATGAGAGATGAGTGTAGAGACCGAGAGAAGAGAGGAGTGAAAGGGAGGGAGTGAGAGAGGGAGAGAGATAATAAAGTGAGAAAGAGAGAAATAAGAGAGGGGGAGGAAGATAGTGTGTGTGTGAGAAAGTAACCCTCACTATCTTTAGATCTTATTATTTTGCCACTCATAGAGAGAGAGAGAGAAAGAAAGAGTTAGATGGAGAGAAGATAAAGAAGTGAAGAGGGAGTGAGAGATAAAAAGGGAGAAAGGGACATCAAAAGGGATAAAGAGATAAAGATAGAGAAGAGAGAAAGGGGGAGCAACAGAGGGAGAGCGATAATGAGGTAGATGCGTGAAGAGAGTTAGCTAAAGAATGCGAGAGGTTGACTCTGAGACAGAAGAGACAGAACAAGAGTTAGAATATGAGGCATGAGAGTAAGTGACAAAGAATGAGAGTTAGTGAGAGAGAGAAGAGGGTGAGAGAGAGGGAGATAGAGCTTGAGAGATAGAGAGGGAGAGAGCGAGGAGAAATTGAGAAGAAAGAGCAAGAAAAATAGAACAAGAGAGAGAGAGAAAAAGATAGTGAGAGAGTGGGAGAGTCAAGAGAGTAAGAGAAAGAGAAGTGTAGAGTGAGCGAGAATGAGAAAAGAGAAAGAGATCAGAGGCAAATATAGCAAATATAGAATAATTACATCGAGAGTGATAGGTAGAAAGAGAGCTAGATAGAGATGATAGAATAGTGATAGAGAGAGAAAGAGAGATGGAGAGGGGGGGTGAGAGTGAGAGAGATATAGAGAGAATGATGAATAGAGGAAGGGAAAGACAGAGTGAGAGAGTAAAAGGAAAAGGGATAAAGAGAGAAGTATTAGGTGATAGAGGGAGAGAAAGAAAACATACAACAAGAGTCAGAAAGAGAGGGAGTGACGAAAGAGAGAAGTGAGAGAGAGAAAGTAAGAAATAGAGAGATAGAGAGGTGTGAGTCAGAGAGAGTGATAGCAAGAGTGAGAAGAGAGAGAGAGGTGATGGAGAGAGAGAAAAGAAGAGATGTGAGCAGGATAAGAGAGAGAAACATAGAGAGTGGGAAATAAGAAGATAATATATGGAGCTATAGCAGAAGAGATAACAGATTGAGCAAAGAGAGCAATCACTCTTTTTCTATCAAGAGTGGTCGAGAGAGAGAGAGAGAGTGAAAGAAAAAGAGTGCCAGAAAGGGAGAGAGAGGTAAAAGAAAGATGTATATAGTGTGAGAGAGGTGATCGAGAGAGATGGAGAGTGATAGATTATAAGAGAGTAGAAGAAAGATGAGATGGATTGAGATAGAGAGATCTAGTAAGGGACCTAGTGAGAGATATAGAGAGAGGTGGAAAGATAGATAGGGGGAGATAGAGAGAGTGAGAGAATCGACGAGTCAAAAAAAGGGAGTGAGAGAGAGAGAGAGATAAAAAGAGAGAAAAAGTAAGAAATGGCAGAAGGGGAAGGGAGATAATGTGGCAGAGAGACTCTCTCATTCTTCCACTCTCTAACCTCACTATCTTTATATCTTATCCTTTAACAACACTCTATTTTTTCTCTCTCTTGTCTATCATTGTCTCTCATTCTCTCCCTCACTCATAGAGTGAGCGAGAAAGAAAGTGTTAGATGGAGAGAAGATAAAGAAGTGAAGAGAGAGATAAAGATGAGAGAGAGAGGAAAGATAACGAACAAGTAAAAGAGGGGAGAGAAAGAGAAGAGAGAGAAATAGAAATAAAAGTGGGAGATAATGTATGAGATATAAAACAGAGAGAGCAAAAAAAATGAGAAGAGAGATGAAGAGGGAAAAAGCGTGTGTGTGAGGGAAAGAGGTAAGAGTGACTGAGTGTGAGAGAGAAGTGGAGAATAAAAAATGATCAATAAAATGAGATGGAGAGGGAGGAAGAAAGTTCGAGTGTGTGTGAGAGAGAGACAGAGAAGAAGGAGACAATGATAGAGATTTCAAGCAAGAGGAGTGAGAGAGCAATACTGAGAGAGTGAGAGAATCAAGAGAATGAAGAGTGTGGAAGAGAGAGAGTGTGTGAGAGCAACAATAGCTATTGGAGAGGGAGGGAGAGGAGAAATGACAAAGAGGTAGAGAAGGAGAGATAAAAATAGATATGGGGGGATAGAGAGAGAAGAAGTAATAAAGAGAGATTACATAGGGAGAAGAAATGAGGGAGGGAAAGAGAGAGAGGAAGGGATGGATAGGGAGTGAGAGAAATATGTAATGAGAGTGACAGGGGGAGGGAGAGAGAGTGATAGAAGCGTGATAAGAAGCTAGAATGAGTGAGAGACTAAGAGACACTGAGAGAGATGGAGAGAGGGAGAGAGAGAGAAATGAGAGGAGAGAGAGATAATGAGCACGAGAGAGCCAAAGAAGAGAGTGAACAAGAAAGGGCAAGGGATTAAGAGAGAGAGAGAGGGAGAAGAGAGTGAGAAGGGAGAGGGAGAGGGCGGGAGAGGGAGAGTAGTAAGTGAGTGAGGGAGGATGGTAGCGAGAGAATGGGAAATGAGCATCGAGTTAAAGCGAGAATGTAGTGAGATAGAGCAAGAGAAAGAGAGAACCTTGTTGTTATTCTCTTCGCACTATCATCTTATCACTATTCCTTATTTAAGTCTCTCCTATCTCCTTAATTTTTCCTTACTCTCTTTTTCCTACGTGGCTCTCTCTCTTTCCCTTTCACTCTCTCTCAACCTCGGTCCCTTTCTCAATCTCTTTCACCTCCCTCTCCCTCCATTTCTCTCTCTCACTCTCTCTCTCCTTATCTCTCTTTCCCTCCCTCTATATAACTCCCACATTTTTATCACATTTCATTTGTCATTCTCATCCCTCTCTATCTCACCTCTCTTTTTCTCCCCCCATTAATCGCTCTCTCAAAGACTCACTTACGTCACCCAGCCTTCTAGACTATCTCTCCCTCTCTCTATATCCCTCTCTCCTCTCACTCCCCCTCCCCTATCTCTCATAGTTTCTCTCATTCTCTTCAACTTCTCTCTTGCTCTCTCTTTCCCCTCCATCACTCCCTACCTATTTCTCTCTCTTTCCCCCTTCTCTTCCTCTTAATATTAACATCTCTTTATATCTTCTATTCCTTTTTGACATTCTTCTCTCTTTCTCACTCACACACCTCCCCCTGTCACTCTCATTATCTTACACCCACTTTCCACTTTCATTCCTCACTCTCTATATCTTGTTCCTTTCCTTCATTTTCTCTACCCCCTCCCCATCCTTCCCCATCTCTTTCTTCCTACCTCACTATCTCTAACTCACAATTTTTTCTCTCATCTCAGTCTCTCACTCTTTTTTTTATTTCTCACTCTCGCCTTTTTATCTATATCTCATTTTCTCTCTCACTCTCTCTCTCTCGTTCCATCTCCCCCATCCTTCTCTCCCTCTCTCCATCTTTATCTTATGATTTCCTCTTGTTTTATCACCCTCTCGATCACTCTATCACTTGCTCTTTCTATCTCTTTGATCTTTTATATTTGTTCTCTCTCCCTCATTCTATTACTCTCTAACATTAACCCTCCCCACTTTTGACTCTCTCACTCCCTCTATCTCTTGTCACTCTCTCTCTCTCAAATAAACTTTCTCTTAGCCCCACTTTATCACTCTCTCACCCTTATGAATGTTTATCCTTTGCAGTTTTGTTTTATCTCTCTCACACACTACAACATCTCCCTCTCTCTCCCTCTCTTCTTTGTTATCTCACTTTTCTCTTCCCCATATGAATGTTAATTCTTTGCACTTTTGTTTTATCTCTCTCACACACTACACCATCTCTCTCTCTCTCTCTTCTTTGTTATCTCACTTTTCTCTCCCCAAGCTCTCCCTCTCTCCCTCTCTTTCACACACACTCTCTTTCTCTCAGACCCTCTATCACTTTCTTTATCTCTCTCTCACCCTTATCACTCTCAAGTTCTCTTCATTGTTTTTTCTTTCTCTCACACTATACTTCCCCATCTCTTCTCCTCCTTCCCTCCCCCTATTTCTTTATCAATTTCTCTCAGACCCTCTCTTGCTCTCTCTCTCCCCCTTCCACCTAACCCTCCCTCTTTCCCTCTCTCTCATCCTCTTTCATTGCTCTCTCTCACTCTCACTCTAACTCCCTCCATCTCACTCCCTCTGTCTTCTCTTTCTTTCACTCTCTTATTATTCTCTCTTACTCTCTATCCCTCACTTTCTCCTTTCCTCCTTCTCTCCCTCTCTCTGCTCTCTATTTCCCCAGCCTCCTTACCTCCCTTGCCCACTTATATTTTCCATCCCTCTCATACCTTCAACCAAAGTCTGTCTTTATCTTTCTCCCTCACATTCTGGAGAGATATACTCCACTAGCTGGGGGAAAGAGAGGAAAAAATATGAGGAGAGGGATGAAGATAGAGCCAGGGAGATTGGAGGAGAGAGAGAAAAGAATGATAAAAGTGTCGTAAGAGTGAATGAAGAGGCAGAATGTAAATAATGATAAAGAGGTGAGTGAGGTTGGGGGAGAGAGAGTGAGAGAGAAGAGAAAGTGAGAGTAAAAGATAGAGATGATGTGAGTAATAGAGGGAGGGACAACAGTAGTGACAGGGAAGGAAAAAAGAGATATGGTTGATGAGAGAGAGATATAGGAGAGAAGAGTGAGAAAACACAAACTCTCCCTCACTTCCTCTCTTGCTCTACGTCACTATTTCTCTCACTTTCTCTATCTTATCCTCTCTCCCTCTCTTGCTCTCTCACTTTCTCACACCATCTCTCTCACTATTCTCTCTAACTCCCACTCTTCCTCTCGTTACTCTCTCTAATGGTCTCTCATGCTTTTTCTGCTTCACTTTCTCTATCACAGAAGAGAGTGGGAATAAGAGAGAGGGAGAGGAGAAGGCAATAGTGTGAAGTGAAAGATAAACGGAGATAAAAAGCGTGAGAGAGAGAGATGAGGGAATATTGAGACAATAAAAGAAGAGGGAGAGTGCAAAGTGATAAAAATAGTTGGATAGATTAAGAGAGAGAGAAGTGATAGAGAGTAAGAGAGCATGCGAAAAGAAAAAGGGAGAGTGTAAAAATAGCTACAAAGGCAGAGAGGGCATGAGAGAGATGGAGTGAGAGAGTGAAAGTAAGGAGTGAGCGAGAGAGGGAGAGAGGAATGGTAGAGGAGAGAGTGAGGGAGTGAGCAAGAGAGTGAGAGAGAAAGAAGAGTAAGTGGGAGAAGAGAGAAAGTAAGAGAATAGAGAGATAGAGTGATCTCTCTCTTGCTCTCTCTATTCTCTCGCTTTCTCTTCTCTCATTAGGGTTATGGAGAGGAAGAGGGATAGTGCCATCGACGATCAGAGAGAGGTGTACAAGAAAGAAAATGAGAGAGAAAAATGAGGGGAGAGAATTATGGAAGAGAGAGATAGATAGAATGAAAAAAAGAGAGAGTGGGAGAGAGCATAAGAGAAAGACAGAGAAGCGAGAGAATAGTGAGAGAGGGTAAGAGTGAGAATGGGATAGTGGGAGAGTGAGAGGAGAGTGGGAGGAAACAAGATAGAGAGAGTGGAGGGAGAAAGCAAGAGTAAGAGAGAGAAAAGTGGGAGGGAGGGAGAGAGGAGAGATTGAGAGGGCAAGAGAGAAAAATAGAGGGAAAGAGGGAAGTTCAAACTCTCTCTCTTATTTAACTTCAACCTCTTTCATACATTCAACATGCACCTCTTCTCTCTTTCTCCATCTTCACTCTTGCTCTTCAGCCTTGAGAAGAGTGCGGAGATCTCTAACTCTATATTTGTTCCTTCTCTATCTCCATCCTTCTTACATTTTAAAGTGGGAGAGATGGAAAGATAAATAGGGAGGCAGAGACGGATAATGATAGTGATGAAGAGAAAGAGAGAGCAAGAAAAAGGGAGAGAAGCAGAAAATAAAGAAAGCTAGAGAGAGTGTGTACTAAGCTCTATGTCTCTCCATCCCTACCTCCCTCTCTCTCTCTCTCTCTCTCATTGCTCTCACTCTCTCTTTTCTCCCTCTCTCCTTCTATATATCACTATCTCGCTTTCATTCTCCGCCTCTCACTTTTTGTTGCTCTCTTCACCCTCCATTTTACTCCCCTCTCTAACTCACTTTCTAATGCAAATGATAGCATGGATGGCAATGGCACGACTTTGAAAGAAGATTTTATTCAAGTTCCATGTGGGCCAATTACTAGATGTTGTGCAATGAGGGTGAAAGAAGCTCTTAATGGATTAGTTCAGGAGGCTTGGAGTCAAGCCAATTCATGGGGATCTAAGGAGAAAGAGTCACAAAAATTTGTCCACTTATTCTTCAAGGATAAAGGAGTCATACGAGAGAGTTAAAGGAGTCATACGAGAGAGTTAAGAGAGTTTGTGGGAGAATAAAGAGAGAGATTAAGAGAATAAGATGGAGCAAGAGAGACATAATGACATAAAAAAAGATGGAGGAGGGAGGGAGGGAGGGAGGGAGGAAGGCAGGGAGGGTGTGGGAAAGAAGGAGAAAGAAAGAATGGGATAGAGGTAGAGAGAGTTTGTGAAAAAGAGAGAGAGAACAAGGTAGTGGGAAAGAGGGGAAGGTAGAAAGGGGTAGAGAGAATAGAGATATTATTATCAATCTTGATTCTTTTTTATCTCTCTCAAACTATCAACCTATTTTTCGATAATTATTTTTGGTTCACCCTCTCTCTATCCATTCTCTCTCTCTATTAATATCTCTCACTCTATCTCTATATATAGCTTCCCTCTCTGCACTCTACCCTTGACTCTACCTCTCAATCTCTCTCTCCCTCACTCACTTTTTCTCTTTATATTTTTTTCTCTTTTGCTTCCTCTCTCTCTGTTTCAGTATTCTCTCTCCAACATTCATTACTTATCTTATCTCTTATCTTTATTTATATGTTTCTCTCTCCAAATTCACCGCTTCTCTTCCTCCCTCTCTCTCACTCACTTGCTTCTCTCACCCTTAATATAACTATTTCTTTCTATCTCAAAATAGCAGAATGGAGAGGGAAATGTTGATATTTTGAGAGATAGTGTGTCAAAGAAAGAAAGACAGGAGTGATAGAGAAGTACAGAGAACGATAAATTACAAGAAATTGAGTATTGTAATGAGAGCTCTCAATATTTCTCTCACACACAACCTCACTTTCATTGTCTCTCCCACTTTCACTCCCTTCCTTCAAAGGGTACAAGCGAGGGAGGGAGATTGAGACAGAGAGAGAGAAATAGAGAGAGAAAGAGCTATAAAGAAAGAGAAAGGAGAGTGAGAGATTGAAAGAGAGAGAGAGAGAGTATTGGAGAGATATAAAGTAGGAGAGTGTTAAAAGGGGGGACATTAAGAGGGTGGCATAGCTAGAGATAGAGATAAAGTGAGAGAGAGAGATTGAGAGGGTGGGAAATGGAATGGGGGAGGTAAAAGAGCGGGGAGAGAGAGAAGAGAGGATGGAAGGAGTGTGAGAGAGAAAGTAAGAGAGAGATGGTGTGTATGAGAGAGTGAGTGTAAGGTAGAGAGCAAGACTGTGAGAGAATTAGAGTGGGAGGGAATTAAAGTAAGAGTAGAGACAGAGATCAACTAAGAGACTTTGAGATAAATAGGAAGAGGGAGAGAAGCGTGTGCATGAGAGAGAGAGAGAAAAGAGAGCTCTCCTCCAAAAAACTAATTTCTCTCTCCTATTCTTTGTCATTCTCCTTTTTCTTTCGCACTCTCATTCTCACTCATTATCTTTCTCTCACACACTCTCTCTCAAATTGTCTCTCTCACTGAAAGAGAGAGCAAGGTAAAGAGAGGGATATGGATGATGGAGGCAAAATGAGAGAGAGAAGGGGGTGGGAGAAAAGATAGGGGAAGAAGAGGGTGAGATCTCTCTTGTGTTCTGTATTTTTCCTCTCTCCCAGCTCTCCCTCTCTTACTCACTCTCTCTTCCTTCCTCTCTCACCACCCTTTATGTCTCTCCCACTAAAAATCTCCCTCTCTAAGAGATATATAAAGATAATATATGAAATAAGAAGAATCATTCTTCCTCTTTGAAACTCTTGCTCTCTCCCTCCTCTCTCCCTTACTCTCTCTTTCTACTCACTCTCTTTTGTTCCTGTTTTGCAGGTCTTTTTATCTCTATCTCTTATCTTCAATCTTTCTCTGTCTTTCTCTATATCTCTCACTCTCTCATTTTTTCTCACTCTATATCACTCTAGAGGCAGGGAATGAGAGAGATAGTTTGTGAGAGAGTGAAAAAATAAAGAGGGAGGAAGGGCATTACAAAGAAACTACTCTCTTACGCTTTCTTTCTCTCATGTTTTCTCTTTCTATAATATGAAAAGAGAGAGAAGAGGGAAGAATTAGAAAGAGAAAGAGAGATCATGAGAGGGAGAGAGAAAGAGAGAGAAGGATATGAGAGAGAGAGAATGTGAGAGAGAAGGGCATGCGACTGGGAGTTGGTGCTAGGGAAAGAAAGAGAGATAGAGGCATTGAGAGAATTGAGATAGGGAGAGGAGATGGGAGGGACAGAGAAAAGAGTCATTATGAAAGGAAGGTTGGAAGATGTAAAATGTGACCAAGAAAGAGATGAGCTAAGATAAAGAGAGTGAAGAGAGGTGGGCAAGCAAGAGCAACAGAGAGAGAAAGGGATAAAGGTAAAGAGATTAAGAGATGAGTGAGAGAAAGAGAAGAGAGTGAATGAGAATAGTCAGCGGGAGAGAGGTGTAGAGATAGGTAAGAGAGAGAAAGTGAGATAGGGAGAGAGTAAGAGAGGGAGGGACAGATAAAGAGGTAAAGAGAGTAAGAGAGAGTTAAAATGAGAAACAGAGAGGGAGAGTGAGCAAGGAAGAGATAGAAAGTGGCACTGTCCCTTAAACTCTCTCACACTTCTAATGAGAATGAGTGAGAGAGATGCGGGGAGTGAGAGACAAAAGAGGGAGAGAGAAAAGCAATAAAGAGAAAGAAAGGAGAAAGTGAGAGAAAGGGAGGGGAAGAGAGGGTGGAAGAAAAAGAGTGAATGAGAGAGAGCATAAAGGAGAGAAACTCTGAGAGAGACTGAAAGAAAAAAATAGTAAGAAGAAGAGTAGTAGTGAGGGAAGGGAGAGAGTCACAAAGAAAGAGAGAATGATAGATAGTGAGAAACATGGAAGGAGATTGAGAAAGAAAGACAATGGTTATGAGAAAAAAGAGCTAGAGATAAATGTAACAAGAGAGGTGAGAAAGAGAGAGAGAGGGAGGGAGAGAGTGAAAGGGAGTGAGAGAAAGTAAGAGAGAGAAAGTGAGAGAGCTAAAGAGATAGGGCATGAAAATCAAGAAAGTGAGCGAGAAAAGGGAGAGGGAGGGATTGAGGGAGAGTGAGAGAGACTGTGAGTGAGTAAGAGATAGAGAAAAAAGAGGGGGCAGGGAGCATGAGACAGGGGTGAAGTGATAGAGAGAATGAGTAAAGATGCTTTCTATGGGAGGGAAGAGAGATAGAGGAGAGAGAAGTTAGGAAGGAAGTTGAGAAAGCAGGATAGAGAGGGAGAGGGAAGAGAGAGAGGAGAGACAGAAAGAGAGAGTGATAAAGAGAGTGAAAGAGGGAGGGAGGAGGATGAGAGAATAGAATGGAGAGAGCTATTTCACACTTTCTCACTCTTTCTTTTACCTTATTATTTCTCTTTCTCTCTCTCTTTTGATATATTTCTCATTATCTCACTCTCGCTTTCATCACTCTCCACCTCTCTTGTGCCCTCTCTATTCTCTATCTCTCTCTTCTCCTTATCTCAACTTTATATCTCCCTCCTCTCGCTCTCTCCCTCACTCTCTCTTCTCGCCCTCTATTCATCTCCCTCTCTCAATTGCTCTTTCCTTTGTGCCATAAAATTCTCTCCCACTCTATCTTTCTTCTAGCATTCCTACCTCTCCCTCTCTTTTTCTCTATCATATTCTATTGTAATATCTCTCTCCACTCTCTCTAGCAAGAACGAGGGTGGTAGAGAGAGATAGGATATCAAAGAGAAGGAAGAGAGAAAGAATGTGAGAGTGAGAGAAGGGAGAGTTACAGAGCATGAGAAAAAGAAAAAGAGATATAGATAGAGAGCTAGTGAGAGATCTCTTTCTATCGCCCTCCATCTCTCCTCATGTACACACAATAATCCTCAATCTCACTCTTTCTTAGCTTCATTTCTAGTCCTCTCTTTCTCTGTCTTTTCGCTTCACCCTTTTTTGCTCCCTCTCTCCCTCCCCATCTATCTTTCACTCTACTTCTCTCCCTTTCTTATGCTCCTCTTCTCTCTCCTCTCTCTCTCTCTCTCTCTCCTTCTCCCTCTCCTCCCTAACCTCTCTATCTCTATTTTTATTTTTTTCTCTCTCTCTCATTCTCTATGATTATCCCTTTGCTCTCACCCAGTCATTATTGTTGTATCCCTCCCACCCACTTACTTTCTACCTTTACCTACCTCCTCTTTGTTTCTCATCTCTCTACCTTTCCCACTCTTTCACTTCTCTTTATATCTCCCTTTATCCCACTCCCCCTTACTCTCTTTATCTCTCTTGTTCTATCTCACATTCTCTCACTCCTGATATCTCTCTCACCCTACATCCTCTTATGTCCCTCCTCTTCCTCACTCTATTGTTATATCTCTCAATTCTCATTCTATCTTTCTTCCTCTCCTCATCTTATTCTTGATATATCTCTCCCCCCTCTTTCTCTCACCTCTCTCCTTCTTTCAATCTCTCTACCAACTATCTCTAATTTTTTACCTTTCCCTCAACTCGTCGTAGCACTATTTATCTCTCTCCCTTTTCCTCTCTAAGTCTCCATCCCTTCTATCTCTTGACTCACTCTCTGTATTTCTTCTCTTTCTAACCCTCTTCACATGAGAGAGATAGAAAAATAGGGAGTGAGTGAGAAAGAGATGGGAGGATTAACTAATCTCTCTCCCCCATCCCTCTCTCCCTTACTCCCACTCTAATCGTCTTACTCTCTCTCTCTCTCTCTTACACATTATATCTCTTTCCCCGCCATCTTTCTCTAACTCTCTCTCTCCTTTTCTCTATCTCACCTCTCTCACTCTCTATATCTCTCACTAGCACTCTTTATTTGTCCTCTCTCTCGCTTTCTCTTGCTCCCTCTAACAAGAGATAGAGAGATTGGGAGAGATAGACATGTTGATAGATGAATTGAGAGAGGGAAAGTGATTAACATAGTTAGATAGAGGGTGGGAGAAGACAAAAAGGTTGAAAAAGAGAGATAGAGGGAGAAGAACAAATTGATAAAAATGGAGAAGAGAGGGAGGCAGGGAAGATGGGAGGGGAAAAGGGAGAAAGAGAGAGTGAGATGAAGGTTGAGAGAGTTAGAAAGAGAGAGTTCCATAGTGGTAGGGAGAGTGAAAAAGAGAAAGAGAGCAAAATAGAGGAAGAGAGAGGGAGATAGAGAGAATATTGATATCACTCCCTTTCTCCTCTATCTTGTTTCTCTCTCTATCACACTCTCTCAATGTAACAACCTACCCTCCCTCTATTTACTCCCTCTCCTTATCTATACTCATGATCTCTATCACTCTTTCTCTCTCACTTTCTCTGTCTATATATCTCTCCAAACTCCTTTGATTCTCCCACACCTGATATCTTATTCTGTTTATCACTTATTAGAAGAGATGGGGAGAGAGAAACAATAAAAAATTGAGAGAGAGTGTGTGTGACAAAAAGGGAGAGAGAGGAGAGATGAAGAGGAGAAAATAAGAGATTACAAGAGAGAGTGCGAGATAAGTAGCAAGGGAGAGATAGAGAGACGAAAATTTCTCTCACTCTCTCATTTCTTACTTTATCTCTCTTTATCCCCATCTCTCTCCAAACTTTCTCCTAACGCTCTCTCATCTCTCTCTTTCTTAATCACTTTTGCTCTTCTTATCTCTCTCTTTCATTCTCTTCTCTCCTTTATTTTTGTCAATCCCTCTGTTTCACACATGCTCTTAAGCTCCCACTCCTCTTTCATACACACCCTCTCTCTTTATCCCTCTATCACTCTATCTCCTCATTCTCTTCTCTCTCTATCATGAGAGATAGAGGGAGAGACGGAGTCCAACACACACCCTTTCTCCCTTTCACTCCATAACATCTCTATTCTCCTCTCCCCATCTCATCCTAGCTCGCTCTCCTCATCCCTAACTCTCTTGGTCCTTATGTCTCCTCTCCCCATTACCATCTCTTCTTCGAATCAATTTTTCTCTCTCAGCGACATTCTTATCTCTCTTTACATCTTGTTTTTTACCTCTCTTCCTGTTTCTTTCCCATCAGTTCAATTCTCTCTCATTTTCTCTTTGCATATGTATCTCTCTCATTCTCCCCTCACACATTGTCTCACTCCATGGATAAGAGTTAAAAGGGGAGGGAGGCCATGAGAGGAAGAGAGAGAGAACTAGAGATAGAGAGATAGAGTGAGTGTGAGAGAGGCTAGGAAGGGAAATGGAGGAGGCAGAGAGAGCTAAAGAGAGATAAAGATGAAAGGATTAGAGTGTGAGAGAGTTAAAGTTAGAGAGAGAATAGAGCAAAAGAAGAGAGAGAGAGAAAAAACTATGATAGAGAGTGAGAAATTAGAGAAAGAGATAGCAAGAGTGATAAAGTGAAGAAGGTGAGTAATAGAGGATGAGAGAGAGATGTGGAAGAGAGCATGAGCGATAGAGAGAGGAAGAATAGAGCACAAGTAAGAAGAGAGCGAGACTTTAAAGAGAGACTCAGGGTGAGAGCTAGAATGGTAGATATAGAGATAGTTATATGGAGATAGATAAAGAAATAGAGAACATTAGCAAAATAAGAGAAAGAAAGAATAGAGATAAGGGAAAGAAATATTGAAAGAGAGAATTGTTAGAGCGAGATAGAGTGAATGAGGTTGTATAGAGAAAAAGTGAGAGAGAGATATATAAAGTGAGATAAATATAAATGAAGTGAGTCAAGGTGTTAGTGGAAGGGAGGGTGAGATATGGGAGAGAGGAAGTTAGAGCATGTGTGTGAGAGAGAGAGAGCAAGAGAGTAAAATTGTAGAAGGATAAAGAAGAAAGAGAGAGAGATAGTGAGAAAGCTAGAGAATGATGAGGTGAGAGAAGGAAAGAGAGCGATAAAGAGGAAAGGAGGGAGCCAAAAAAAAAAGAGAGACAGTGAGAAGTTGAGAGAGAGAACAAATAGATAAATAGAGAGATAATAATTAGAGAAGAGAGAGAGATTGATAGAAAGAGTGAGTGAGAGACAGAGAGAAGGTGAGAGAGGAAAAAGAGATGTGAATGAGGGGGAGAAGAGAGAGAGGGAGAGAGAAATGAAGAGCTTTACCTCTTCTTTGATCCTCTTATAATTCTCTCTCATTCTTGACGCTCGCCCTCTTCTCTCACTCTATGTCAGTCTCTCTTATTATGATTCCTTCATTCTCTCTCTCATTGTCACTTTCTCACTTAGAGAGAGCAACAACAAGGTAATGGAAGTGATATATCTTCTCCACTTATCTCTCCTCTGGCTCTCTCTGACACCCCCTTCCTCCAATACTCATTTCTTCTTCTCCCTCTCTCCACACCCTTTTCAATCTCTTCCTCTCACACTCTCCGTCCATATGAGAAAGAAAGTAAAGAGATCAGAGAAAAAAAATTCTCACTCATACTCTAACTCTTGCAGTCACTTTTCTCCCTCTCTTTCTTTCTACACACTCTGTTTAGTTCTTGCTCTCTACATTTTTTTTCTCTTCCTCTCACTTGAACTTCCTCTCTCTAGTTTTCTCCCTCTCATCTTTTTTTTTCTCTCTCTCTCAAGAGATAGGGAGAGAGAAAGGTAGGGGAGAGAGGAAATAGATAGAGATTAAGAGGAAAGGAGATAGTGAGAGAAAGAGATAGGAAGAGAGAGGGAGAGAGGGAGTGAGGGATAAGGATGGAGACAGAGAGCTAGAGAGAGACTGAGTATGGAAAAAGATGGACGCATACTCTCTCTCTATCTCCCCCCTTTCTCCTGCGCTCTATTCTCTGCTTCTCTTTCTATTTCTCATTCTCTATTTCTCACTCTCCCTCTCTCACTCACTCATTCTCTCTTTGTCTCTATATATCTCTTTCTCGCTCTGTCAGAGAAAGTGGGAGGGAGGGAGTGATAGAGAGAGAGTAAGAAAGATGGAGGGCAAGGGAGAGAACACATAGATTAGATAGAGTGAGTAATTAGAAAAAGAGAGAATACATGAGAGAGTCAGAGTAGGAGAGTATTTAGATGAGAGTGAAGTAGGGACGATAAATAGAATAAAGCATCCTCTCCCTTTCTCTCTTTCTTTTAGTATCGCTCTCTCTCAATCAATCTCTCTATCTCCCATTTATCACATCCCACTCTAACTCTCTCCAGTAATCTCTCATTCTCTATTCTCTTTTCTATCTCTCCAATCACATTCTCTGTTCCGTCACCTTCTCTTTTTTATCTCTCTAATGATGGAGCAACAGAGTGAGAAAAAAATGAATGTTAAAGAGAAAGAAAGAAAGAAATGAGGTGGAGAGGATACTCTCCCTCTCTCCATTCCATTTCATCCCTCTATCTCTCTCTCACTCTTTTTAGCTCTCTCTACAAAAGAGAGAGTGATAGTGAGGGAGAGAGAGAATAGAGAGAGGAAACGGGATAGAGAGAGTGGGGAAAGAGGGAGAGAGATAGATGGTTGATGATAGAAATAGAAGAGAAAGATAAAGAGAGTTTGAAGAGAATGTGAGGGACAGAGGAAGAGACGAAAAGAGGAGAGTGATAGAAAATGGGCAAGAAAGGGAGGGAGGCCTTCCCTCTTGCTTTACCTCTCTCTCAACCTCTTCTCCCTCCAAATTTCTCCTTCTATCTGTATATATATCTCTCTCCTTTGCTTCTCTTACTTCACTTATGCTACTTCTCTTTACCTCTTTCTACCTGTCCATTTCTGCTCTCAAACTCTCCCTTCCTCTCTTTCTTTCTACTTATGTCTCTCACACACACAATCTCTATACCTCTTCTTTTCTCTCATTCTCTCTCCCTACTTCTCTCCCTCCCTCATTCCCTTTCCCACCCTCTCTTTTTTTGTTCTCTCTCTCTCTTTTCTTATATACTTCCCGCTCACCATGTCTCCATCTCTTTTACTTTCTCTCTCTCCCTCCCTCCCTCCCTTTCTCTTTCTCTCTTATATTATCTATCTCTTTTGTTTCCCATAGTTTTTATTCTCTTATGTTCTCTCTCGCTCCTTTATCGTTCTCTTTCCTTTCCCTCACTCTCTTAATCTCTATCTCTCTCTTTCTCGATCACTCCCTCTCTCTCACTATATATATTTATCTCTCTCTCTCTTATCTATCTTTCTTGCTCTTTCTTCTTGATCTCTCCTGTCTCTCTATTTCTAAAGCTCTATCTATCTCTCACCTTCTTCTCTCTCTCTCTCCCTAAATCTCTTTCTTTGTCACTCTCTCTCGTGTGTCACCATCTAACCCTTGCTCTTTCTCTCCTCTCACACAGTCTACCTCTCTCTACCTAGTTCAATCTTTAGCTCACTCTCCTCATTCATCTACCACATTATCACTCTCTCTGTCTATCTTGCTCTCCTTTTCTCTCTAGCTTTCTTTATCTCTCTTTCACTCTTGATATCCCTATCTCCCTCTTTCTCCTTATCTCTCTTCACTTCTTTGTCTTCTCTACATCTAACACTTTCATTTTCTCTCTCACTGTATGAGAGAGGGAGAGAATGGAGAGACGACAAAATAGAGAAAGGGAGAAGGAGAAAGATAAAGAGGAAGAAAGGTAAGATTTGAAGAAGTGAGGGTAAGAAAGTGAAAGAATGAGAGAGAGAGAGAGACTCTCTTTCCCACTCTCTCTTCCACCTTTCTCTCATTTCTCAGTATTTATTTCTCTCATTATCTCTCTCTCACACATTCTCTCCCACTCCCTCCATTTCACTCCCTCTCGCTCTTTCCATCTTTAACTCTCTTTCTCCCTCTTTCTAAATTTTTTGCTAGGCCTCTCATATGACCTTCCACCTTTATATTCTCTATCACTTACACTTTTAATCTCTTTCTCAATCTCACTCAATGTCTCCCTTTGTCTTTTTTCCCTCTCTCTTTCTTGGTTCACATGATCTATCTCTTTATCTATCTCTATTCTTCTCTCTTTCTTTCTCTCACTCCCTCTCACACTCTCCCTCCCTCTCTCTATCTTGCTTCTCTTTCTTTCTCTATCTCTAGCTCATTCTTTCTCTCTCACTTTATCTTTCTCACTCTCTCATTCTCCCTCTTTCATTATCTCTCTTTCCCTTGCCATTATTATTTCTCTTCCTTATGTTTTTTTTCCTCTTTTATTCTCTCTCACTTTCTCTCCCTCATTCTCTCTCTCTCTCTCATTCTCTATTCATCATTTCTCCCCCACCCTCTCCCCTCTCATTTTCTCTCTTTCTCTTCTAATTTTCTCTTTCTTGCTCTTCTCTCTCCCTCTTTTGCCTCTCACTCCCTCCTATCTCTCTTATTCTCATTAGAAGGGTGATAGAGTGGAAGGGACTAGGTCTCTCTCTCTCTCTGTCTTTCTCCCTCCCTCCCTTGCTCACTCTACCCCTCTCTTTCTTGTTCTATCTCTCTATTACTCTCTTTACCTCACTTTTCATCCCTCCCTCTCTTATTCTCTCTCCTTATCTCAGTTTCTCTCTCTTAACTCGCTCTCTACCTCTCCGACTTTTTATTTTTATTCTCTCTTCTTTTTCTCTCACCCTTCTCTCTTTGACTCTCTCTCACACTCTATTGCTCTTGCTTGCCCGCCTCTCTCCACTCTATCTATCTCAGCATGTCTCTTTCTTTGTCACATTCTACCTCTCCTTCCCTTTTTGACTCTTTTCTCTCTCTCCCCATCTCCTCTCACTATCTTCATTCTCTTAATCCTTCTATCTCTCTCTCTCCCTCTAACACCCTTCTAGTTGCTTGCCCTCTTCTCTCGCATTCTCTCTCCCCCATCTTTCTTTCTCTCTCCTTCTCATGATTTTTCTTTATATTTTTCTTTCTCTTGTTCTTCTCTTCTGTAACTCTTTTTATATCATAGAAATAGAAGAGATGAAGGAAAAAAGATTGAAAGAGTAGTTTCTCTATAACTCCTTCACTTTTTCCCTCTTTATTTATTCTCTCTCTCTCTCTCACTCGCCACCAAAATAAGGACAAAGTTAGAGAGAAAGTGAGGATGAGAGATAGAGATAAAAAGGGCTAGAGAGCAAGAGCAAGAGAGAGTGGGTAGAGAGAAAGAGACTGGAGGGAGAGAAACTTTCCTTCTTTCATGTTTTATCTTTGAGTGTGAGAGTCTCACCCTCTTCTTTGTCCCTCCATCCATCCATGCCCCTCTCTTTACCTTTTTCTCTCTTTGAGTGTGAGAGAGACAATGAGAGAAAGTTTGTGACTGAAAGATATTGAGTGAGAATGAGAGTGTGAGATAAGAGGGAGACTAGCAAAGAATAGGATAGAGTGAGTGGAGAAGTGAGGGAGAGTGCAAGCTATTTCTCTCTCACACACACATGCACACTTCTCTCTTACTCATTCATTTCCCTCTATCCTCTCCCATCTTTCTCTAAGTCTCTCAATTTCTTTCTCACTCTTCTCTTACTTTAACTCTCTTCCTCACATGTCCTCCACACACTTTCCCTCCCTTTCTTCTCTCTCTCTCCCCCTCTCTCTGCCTCCCTCATTCCCTTACCCACCCTCTCTCTCTCACACTTTATCTCCCTATCTCCAGATCTATTTCTTGCTTAGCCTCCCTGCCATTTTAACTCTCTCCCACTCTAAATTTCTTCCATACTCTCTCTACATCTCTTTTCCAATCTCCCAATCTCTTTTCTCTTCCTCTTTAGCTCTTTCTCTCTCTCTCATTCCTTCCCTTCCTTCCTCTCTCCTACCCTTCAATAGATGGGAGTGGGAGAGAGTGTTAGAGACAATGACATAGAGTGTGTGTGAGAGAGAAATAAAAAGAGCTCTCACTCACCATCTCTCTTATGCACTATTTCGTGTAATTTCTCATTCTCCTCATTTCTCTATCTCTCCTTTCTCTTTTCAGTCACTCTCTTTTTGTCAAAATATCACAAGTCACTCTCCCACCCTACTATTGGAAGATAGGGGGAAACAGAGATATCAATGGAGACAGAAAAAAGGGAATGCCAGAGAGACGGAGGGAGAAAGTAATGGGGATTAAGAGAGATAAACATGATAATAGTTTAGGGAGAGAGAGAAAGATAAGAGATGAAAAAATGCATGCCAAATAGAAAGAATAGTGAAAAATAAAGGGAGCAAGAGAGAGAAAAATATGGAGAGAGCAATAGAGAGTGAGGGAGGGAGAGATTGAGAGGTAGAGTGAAGAGAGGGAAATATTGATAAAAAGAGTGAGAGGGATTGAGAGAGAGATTGTGGGAGAGAGAATGGATAGAGAGAGGGTGAATGAGAGACTGAGATAGAAAGATAGGTTGATATCAAGAATGAAATAAAGAGAGAATCAAGATAGAGAATGATAGTGAGAGGGCAAGAGATAAAAAAAGAGGGAAAGCAGGAAGTACAAACTCTCTCTTTGTTGTAACTTCAACCACTTCATTCCTTCAACATGTACCTTCTCTCTCTTTCTTAATCTCTCACTCTTTCTCTCAAGCTGTTGATAAGAGTGTGGAGATCTCTATCACTCTATTCTCTCCTTCTCTCTCTCCGTCTTTCTTACATTTTAAAGTGGGAGAGATTGAAAGATAAAAAGCGAGGGAGAGAGGGATGACGATGGTGATAAAGAGAAAGAGTGGGAGAGATGGAAAGATAAAGAGTGAGGGAGAGAGGAATAACGATGGTTATAAAGAGAAAGAAAGCTAAAAAGGGGAGAGAAGGAGAAAATACAGAAAGCTAGAGAAAGAGATAGCTAAAAAAAGGAGAGAATGAGAAAATAAAGAAAGCTAGAGAAAGAGAGAGTGCATGTGAGAAAGAGAGTGGGTCTTGCTAAGATCTATGTCTCTCCATCCCTAGCTCCCTATCTCTCTTATTTCTCTCACCCTCTCTTCACTCTCTCTCTCTATCTATCTATCACTTTTTCTCTCTAATTCTCTGTCTCTCTCTTTCTGTTTCTCTTCGCTCCCTCTTTTACTTCCCTCTCAAACACTCTTTTCTTCCTTCTACCAACCTCTCTCTATCGTTTTCTCTCTCCCTCTTTCTCCACTATTTCTCCTCTCCCACCCTCTTTGTAACTATCTCGCACAATCTCTCTCTTCTTATACTTTTTTTTCCCACTTTAATACTAGATCCTTTCTCTTTAAATTCTTCATGATCTCTCTCATTCTATCTTTAAATTCCTCATGCTCTCTCTCATTCTATCTGGTTCTCTCTCTTCCACTCTCTTTCTGCTGTATCTTTCACTCACCCACTCACTCTCCCTCCCCCTCTCAATTTCTCTTCTCTCTACAATTCTCTCCATCCATCCTTCCCTCTCTTATAGTGCCTCTTTCTCTCTCTCTCTCTCTTGTATTTTCTCTCACGTTCTCTCTTTCTCTATTTCTTTATCTCTTTATCCCTCCGTCTTGGTAGCTCTCGATCAGAGTAAGAGAAGTAGAAAAAAGAGAGTAAAAAAAGGAGAGAGAAAGATTGATAGAGCGTGTGAGGGAGAGATAGTGCAAGAGTGAGAGAAATAGACTGAGACAAATGGAGAGAGGAAAAAGAAAGAAGGAGAAACTGAGAGAAATGTGAGAGAGAGAGATGGGAGGGATTGAGACGGAGATGTACTGTGGGACCTAGTGAGAGAGAAAGATAGATAATGAGAGGAGAGAGGAGTGAAAGGGAGAAAGTGGAAAGAGAGTGATAAAAATATAATGAGAGAGATAATGAGAAATGAGAGAGAGAAGGAAGACAAATAGTAAGAGAAAGTCTCTCTGTCATTCTTTCGCTCTCTCACTCTCGCAATCTTTAAATTTTATCCTCTGCCTCTCTCTTTATTTCCCCTTATCTCTTTATCTATCTCATCATCTTTCTAATTCTCTCCCTCACTCATAGACTGGGAGAGAAAAAGAAAGGGTAAGTCAAAGAGAAAACGAAGCAGTGAAGAAAGATTTAGGAAAAAGAGGGAGAGAGAGATATAAACAAAGAAAGAGAGAGAAATGAGGAGGATAAGAGAGAGGGAATGTGATAATGTGGTAAACTCCTCTCTTGCCACCTCTTCATCTCTCAAGTTCTATCGCTCTTTCTCTCACTCTCTTCTCTCTCACTAACTCTTATTCTTTTTTATCTCTTGCACTCTCCCTTAATCTCTCTCATTTCCCTCATTCTCTATCCATGCTTCTCTCTCTCCCTCCTTCATTCCCTCTCCCACACTCTCTTCTTTTCTCTTATGTTGTCTCTTATTTCCTTTATCTCTCTCCTCTTTCTCACCAACTCACTCTCTTGTTCTCTATCTCATGCTCTTTCGATCTCTCTACTCTTTCTCTCCAATTCACTATCTTGTTCTCTATCTCACTCTCTATCAATCTCTCCCTCTCTCACTATGTTTCTCTCCCTCCTTCTCTCTACTCCCCTCTCTCAATTGGTTCTCACTCTCTCCCTCACAAAATTTCTCCCTATTCTCTTGCACTCTCTTTGTTGCCTCTTAATACACTCTTTCTCTCTCTTTATTTCTTTCTTTCAATCTTTTTTTCTCTAGTCACTTTATTTTTCTCTTCCTCTCAATCCCACCCTCTTATATAACTCCCTCTCTCTCCTGAGTGGAAGCAAGAGAGGGAGGGAAGAAAGAAGGAGAGAGTACATGGAAAGAGCTATAGAGAGAAGTGTGAGGTGATAGAGTGAGGGAGAATGAAAAAATAAAGTAAGAGATAAAGAGAGGGAGTAATGAAAGAGAGATTAGAGAGAGGTGAGTGAGAGAGATTGATTGCGAGAGTCAGAAGAGAGGGAGAGGAGATGGAGAGAAAAAGAAGAGAGGAGAAGAGAGAGGAAGTTAGAGAGTGGGAGAGGAGAAGATGGTATAAATAGCTATATAAAGAGAGAAAGGGAGAGAGAGCAAAGCGAAAAATCTCTCTGTCTCTATCAAGAGAAGAAGAGAGAGAGAGGGAGTGTGAGAGAAATAGAGAGTGAAAGGAAGGGCGAAGAGGTAAATGAAAGTGGCAGAGAGTGCGAGAGAGATGGGGAGAGCAATAGAGAAGAAGAGAGTAGAAGAGAGAAAGGAGGGATTGAGATAGAGAGATCTGATGAGGGGCCTTGTGAAATATTGAAAAGAGGGAGAAAAATAGAGAGTGAGAGATATAAAGAGCGAGAGGAAGTGAAAGAAAGGGAATGAAAAGAGTGTGAGAGAGATAATGAGAGAAATAGATTATGAAAATGAGAGTGAGGGGGAAGAGAGAGAGTGGGACAGAGAGTCACTCTCTATCATTCGTTCACTCTCTCACTTTCATTATCTTTAAATTTTATCCTCTCTTTCTCTCTAGCTTTCTCCTTCTCTTTTTTTCTATTTCATCCTCTCTCTCATTCTCTCCCTTACTCATAGTGTGAGAGAGAAAAAGAAAGTGTTAGATGGAGAGAAGACAAAGAAGTGAAGAGATATTAGGAGAAAGAGGGAGAGAGGGATATAAGGAGTGAAAGAGAGATTAAGAAAGAAAGAGAGAGAAAGGGAAAGCAAGAGAGATAGGGAGAGTGATAATGTGGCGGATGAATGGAGAGAGTGAGCTAAAGAACGAGCAAGGTAGTGAGTGGTAGATTGTGAGAGAGGAGAGAGAGCAAGAGTTAGAGGGTGAATCATGAGGGACGGTGATAAAGAATCAGAATTAGGGAGAGGGAGAGAAGAAGGTGAGAGATAGATAAAGTTTGAGAGATAGAGTGGGAGAGAAAGAGAGGAGAGATCGAGAAGAAAGAGCACGAAAGTGAGAGAAAGAGAGAGATATAGTGAGAGAGGAAGAGATTAAGAAAAAGAGAGAGAACAAGAGAGTGAGAGAAAGAAAATAGAAAGAAAGAAAGAAAGAGGTATAAGAAATAGAACATAAGAGAAAAAAATATGAGAGAACATAAGAGATAGATAATATAAGAGAGAGGGAGAGGAAGGGAGGAAAGGAGAGTGAGAGAAAGCAAGAAAGAGGGAGAGATAGTGAGTGGAAGGAACAGAGGGAAAGAGAGAGAGAAAGAACGAGGGGGAGGGAGATGGATGAGGGAGGGAGGGAGAAATGTAGAGAGATAAAATGAGAGAAAAGGAGAGGTAAAGAGATTGTGTGAGAGAGACATAAGTAGAAAGAGAGAGAGGAAGGGAGAGTACGATAGAAGAAAGAGACAGCTAGAGGAAGCAAAGAGAGGGAGCATAAGGGGAGTGAGAGAAGCAAAGGAGATGGAGAGATAAAGAGAAGGAAAATGGGGAGGAAGTGAGAGGGAAAGTGTGTAAGAGAGAGAGATATATATAAAGAAGACTAAGAAAAATGAAAGGAGTAAGGTTGTGAGTGGAAGGGAGAGGGAGAGATGGTGGGAGAGATAAAATGAGAGCTTGTGAGAGATAGAGCAAGAGGGTGATATTTTATCCCTCTCTTTCACTATCTCTCTTTCTCAATCTCTCCCTCTTTCTTGCTATACCTCCCTCTCTTGCTCTCTCTTTCTTGCTTATTATTCTCCCTCTCTCTCAACCATCTATCTCTCCCCCTCTCTTCCTCGTTCTGACCCTTTCTCTCTAATCGCCTCCCTCTCTCTGTTCTCTCCCTCTGTCCCTCATTATTGCACTCCCTTTTGGAGAGAGAGCTAAAGAGACTAAGAGAGACATAAAGGGATGAAATGGGATGGAGAGAGAGAGATCACCTTCTCTTTCTTCTCATTCTTTCTTTCTATCTTTTTATCACTATCTCTCTCCCTTCCTCTCATGATCATTTTTTTTGAACTCTCTCCCGCTCCATCATTAAAGAGATAAAGAAGAGAAGATGACAGAAGAGAGAAAGTGATAGGAGCGATAGAAAAGAGAATTAGAGATTACATGAGTGTGAGGAGTTAGAGTGGGAGAAAGAGGAGAAAGAGATTGCGAGAAATGAGAGATAGAGAGACAGATTGAGGAGACCGAGAGAGAAAGAGAGAGAGAAAGGGAGAGGATGCTTTACTCTCTCTCTCCTCTCTCTTCCCCTCCCATCTTAACACTCTCCTACTCTGACATATATTCTCACCTTTTCTAATCAGTCACTCCCTCTTATATCTCTAGCTCGATCTATCTATGTCTTCTCTCTCTTGCTCTCCATCTCTTTCTCTCTTTCTCTCCCTCCCTCCCTCTTGACAGAGCAATAAAAAGAGATATAGAGACAAGGAGAGAGTTAGTGAGTAAGAGAGGGAGAGTGAGAAATATAGAATGAGAGAGAAAGAAGAGGAGAGAAGAGAGGGCAGGAGGGAGGGAGGGAGATAGAAAGAGTATGCTCCATCTCTTTCCATGCTCAGAGTCTCTTTCTCTCTCTCTTTCTTTGGTTCTCTCTAGCTCTACCTCTCCATCTTTATCCATCACTTCATCTCTCCCTCTCTCTTTCTCTCTCTCTTTCTATAACTATCTTTCTCCCTCTTAATTTAAATTTATTTCCTCTATCTCCAACTACCTCTCTCTCTCCTTATCTCTTGAAAGAGATAGTGAGGAATAAGAGAGTGAGAGAGAGGGAGAAATTTAGTGAGAGATAGTTCATATGGGAGAGAGATACAAAAATCTAAAGAGCAAGAACTAAACAGACGGAGTAGAAAGGAAGAGAAAGGGAGAAGAGTAAAGAGCAAGAGTTAGAGTAGGACAGAGAAATTTGTTCTCTCATCTGTTCTCTTTCTATCTGTAGGGTGGGAGAGTGTGAGAGGAAGAGAGATAGAAGAGGGGGTGGAGAGTGGGAGGGAAGAAATGAGTTTTGGAGGAAGGGAGTGTCAAAGAGAGTGAGAGGAGAGATAAGAAGAGAAGATATATCTCACCCTCTTCTTCCCTCATCTCGTCTCCCCTTTATCTCTCTTATTATCCATCCCTCTCTCTTTATCCCTCCCATTACCTTGCTCTCACTCTCTGTGACTGAGAAAGTGACAATGAGAGAGAATGAAGGAATGAAAATAATAGAGACATAGAGTAAGAGAAGAGAGAGAGTGTCAAGGAAAGAGATAGAATGAGAGGAGGATCAAAGAAGAGGAAGAGATCTTCATTTATCTCTCTCCCCCTCTTTCGCATATATTTGTCCTCTCTAACTTTCTCTCTGTCTCTCACCCACTCTTTCTATCCAGATCTCTCTCTTCTGTAACTATTTTCTCTCTATCTCTCTATTTGTTCTCTCTCAACCTTCTACCTCTCTCTTCATCTATCTCTCTCTCATTCTCTGTCCCTCTCCCTCTTCATTCACTTTACCACTCTTGATCTCTCCCTCCTCGCTCACATTCTTTTCTCACTAGCTGCCTCTATACCTTCCTCACTCATTTCCTCTCTCTCTCTCTCTCTCTCATTCTTTCTCTCATTGTGCTTGTTCTTTTGTCTTCTTTCTCTTTCTCTCATTCTATATATATCACTCTTTTCAGTCGTACTCTGCTTTTCTATTCTCTCTCATCTTCTACTCTTTTTCTTTATCTCTCACATTCATTCTCTCTTGCACAATGTCCCACTAAAACCATCTCTCTCCCCTCTCTCTCCTTCCCTCCCTACTTAGCCAGCTACATTCTCTCTCTCACCCTCTATCTCTTATGTTCTGTGTTGCTTTCTCACTCTTACTCTATCTCTCAAACTCTTTCTTCCTTCATGTTTTTTGGCCTTATCTCTCAAATTCTCTCTCTCCCACGTCCCTCTCATTCTCCCTTGCTCACCCTCATTTATCAACATTTATGCTTTAATTTCTCTTCCTAAGAAGAGGTGGAGGAGAGTGAGAGAAATAAAGAGAGATGGAGGGAGCCATGCACTTTTTGTTTCTCTATCGCTTCCTCAACCTTTTCCTGATTGAAAGAGAAAGGAAGGAGAATGAGTGAATAAGATAGAGAAAGTGAGTGAGATATATATAGCTAGAGAGCAGTGAAATGAGAAAAAATTAGGATAAAATATAGTGAGATAGGGAGAGATATGGAAGAAGGGACAAAAAGATAGAATAGAGGGGGAAAGAAAGAAGAGCAAAAGAGAGGAGGAAAAGAGAAAAAGCTAGAGGACGAGCAATAAAGAGAATGATAGGGTTAAAAAGATTAGGAGACATTTAGGGGGAGAGAAAGAAAAAGATAGAGTGAGAATGAGAGGGAGAGGGAGAGGGAGAAGGAGAGGGAGAGGGAGAGGGAGAGGATGAGAGAGAGATTGAGACAGCGATGACCGAGTGGGAAAGCGAGAGAGTGGGGAGAGAGGGAGAAAGAAAGTGTCTCTCTCACTCTATCTATTTCTATGTTTCTTTCTCTACATTTCATCCCTCCTCTCCCTCTCTCTCCCTCTCACTATCCCTCTCACACATGCTTCCTCTTTTCCACTCTTGTCTCTCTTCCTATTATCTCTATCTCTACTCTTGCTCTCTCACTCCACTCCAAATCTCTCTCTTTATTTCCCTCTTCTCTCTCTCTCTCTTTCACACACACACACTCACTCATTGTTCCTTTTCACCCTCTCATTCCCTTGATCCCTCTTTTATTCTCTACTTATCCCTCTCAATCATTCACTCTTGCCTCTCTCTCTCTCTGACACACAAACACATTTGCTCCCTCTTCCTTTCTCTTCTCGCTTTCCCTTGCTCTCTATCTCTCATTTATATCTCACACTCTCCCATAGTCACTCTCTCCCTCTCTCTCTCTATCAGCCCTCTATCACTCATTCTCTCATTCTCTCTCCCTCTCTCTTTTTTTCAAACAATCAACTTGTCTCTCTCCTCATCCCTAATTATAATTTCACTCTCTCCCGCTCTTCCATTCTTTCTCTTCCTCCCTCCCACTCTCCTCCTCCCCCTTCACTCCCTATTCCTTCCTATATTTTTTCTGTCTCAGAGAGATTGAGGGTGAGAGAGAGAAAGTTAAAGGGACAAAAAAAGGGAAGGATGATGTGAGATAAGGGGATGTGGATATAGACAACGGGGGAGTTAGAGAGAGAAGGAGAAAAAGAAGCATTGAGGGAGAGACTCAAGAGAGAGAGGAAAGGATAGTGGTAGTGAGAGTCAAGGAGGAATAAAATAGAAAGTAGAAATGATGAAAAAATAAATGGAGAGATATAGAGAGAGTGGGCAAACCAAAAATAAAGGGATAAAGGAAAAGAAGAGTAAGTAGAGAGTGGTTGAGAGGGGGGAGGGATGGAGGAGAAAGAGAGGAAACAAGAATGTGGAAAGCTAGAAAGTGGAGAAAGAGATGGAGGATAAGAGATAACGAGAGTAAGAGAGTAACAAAAAGAGAGAGAGAGTGTGGGACAGTGAGAGAAGAGGGAGAGCAAGAGAGATTGTGAGAGAGAATGTGAGAGGGAAGAGATGGGGAGAAAAAGGGATAAAGAGGGGAGAGAGAAGAAGATATTTAGAAAGAGATACCAAGAGGAGAGATGGAGGGATAGATGAGAGAAAGACAGAGCAAGAGTAGTTAGGTGGACAAGGAAAGAGATAGTAAGGGATAGGAAGGGTGGGAGGGAGAAGTAAGAGATTAAGAGTGAGAGAAATACATAGAGAGAAGGAAGGGTGTGGATGAGAAAGAGAAAGATAAAGCGAAAGGCATATTGATAGATATGGAGGGTGAAGGAGGAACGTGGAGTGAGTGTGGGAGAGGAAGTGGACTAAGAGAAAACAGGAGAGTGTAGAAGAAAAGACTGAGATATAGAGGGAGAGAAAAGGATAGAGCTAAAGGGAGAAAAAAAACTTGCGAGATGGGGAGCTAGGAAGATGAGAATGAAAGAAGAAGAAAGATGGAGAGCTAGAAAGAGATGGCAGGTGAGATAGCGAGAGAGTGAGAGAGAGAGTGAGAGAGAGTAGGTGAGAGAGAAAGAGATTAAGTGAGTGATATAAAAGTGTGAGAGAAAAGGAGCAGGAGAGAAAGCAAGAGAGATGGATAGTGGGAAAGAGATGCCTGAGTCATTTCCTTCTTTTTCCCATCTCTTGATCTCACCTTTCTTTCAACCTCTCATTTTCTATCTCACTTATGTCTTCTCAATCACTCTCTCTAGTCTTGTCTTTATTTCACCATCTCTTCATCTTCTTCTGTGAGAGAGGGGGGAGAGAAAGAGTTAGAGGGTGAGACATGAAGAAGATGAATGGAGAGAGTTAGCTAAAGAATGATCAAGGTAGAGAGATGTAGACGGTTAAATACGAGGGAGGAGCAAGAGTTTGAAGGTAATAGATGAGGGAGAGTGACAAAGAATGAGAGTTAGTGAGAGAGGAACGAGGGTGAGCAAGAGAGATAGAGCTTGAGAGATATATAAGGACAAGAGAGAGGAGAGATAAAGAAGGAAGAGTTAGAAAAAGATGAGAGAAAATAAGCGATAATTAATATAATAAAAGAAGAGGGAGGGAGGGGAGCGAGGGAGGGATGGAGAGTGAGAGAAATCAAGAGGGAGTAGGAGAGATAGATATAGATATTGTGTCTGAGAGGTACAAAGGGAAAGAGAGAGATAAAAAAACAAAGAGAGGGTGAGGGAGGGAATGAGGGAGGGAGAGAGAGTATTAGGGAGAGAGAATGAGAAAAATGGAGAGCTCAAGATAGTGTGTGTGAAAGAGACTAGTAGAAAGAGAGTGCTAGAGAAGAAAGGGAGAGCTAGAGGGAGAGGCGGAGAGAGGGAGCAAAAGGGGGTGAGAGAAGCGAGGGAGACAGAGATAGAGAGAAGGAGAAATGGGGAGGGAAAAGTGATGTGCATATATGCAAGACAGGACTGTGGGGATTGATGTTCTTATTATAAAATCGGATGTGCTATGCTAAAACCAAAAAGAATGATGGAAATCTGTTTGATAAGTTGAGAAAGAACTCCTTAGGCGCTGGCCTAGAGTCACTTTTTGTAATACCGTGGGAGACAACCCAAATGCAAGTTCTTTTTGTAAAGAATCAAAAGTCACTTTCTCATTTGAAGTAAGTTATACATATATAGGCTAAAGCTTACAAGCAAACAAAAGAGAAGATAAAACATCTTCCAAAACAAATGAAAAAAAACTACATCAAGTTGGCATGCAAGCCTTAAACCGCAACAAAATACAAAATATCCAGTCATAATAAGATGAATTTTTTATTATTAGGCTTGGAATAAGTTGAAAAATCTTTGTGGCTCTTTCTCCTTAGATATGCCAACTTGATGTAGTTTAATAATTGCTTCTTTCACACTTCTTGCACAACATCTAGTAATTGGCCCAGATGGAACTTGAATTAAATCTTCTCATGAAGTCGTGTCATTACCATCCATGCTATCATTTGCATCAAAAAGAGGATGAGAGAGTGGTAGAGTAAAAGAGCGAGAAAGCCTCCCTCCCTTTCTTTCCCACCCTCTATCCCTCTCCTCTCTTCTTCTCTCCCTTCCTCACTCACTTTCTGTTCACACACGCTCTCTCTATCTTTCTCCTCTAATTCTCTGATTAATCATCTCTCTTCCTAACCCCCTCTCTTTATTTGTTATCTCTCTCTCACTATCACTCTCCCATTGGAGAGGGAGCTAGAGAGAGATAGAGGGATGAATTGCAATGGAGAGAGGGAAAGCATCTACTCTCACTTATCTTTTCTCTCTTGCTCTCTCTTCACCACTATCTCTCTCCCCTCCTCTCGTGTCTACATTTTCCTTTTGCACTCTCTATCTCTTCATCATTAAAAAGAAAAAAGAAGAGAAGGTCGGAGAAGACAGAAGATGATATGAGAGAGAATGAGAGATTATAGAAGAGAGTGTGAGAAGAGTTAGAGTGGGATAAAAAGGTGAGGGAGGTGAGAAATGAGAGATAAAGAGAGAGAATGAGAGAGAAAGGATGAGAGATGCTTATATTATCTCTTTTGAATCCTTCCCTTTCTTCAAACCTTTAATGTATTCTCTCTCTATATTCGAATCAACTAATCTCTCTTATCTCTCTTGCTCAAACTTTCTCTGCATTCTCTCTCTAGCTCTCTCTCTCGCCCTCTCTCCCTCATTCTCCCCTCTATCTCTCAGGAGTGAGAAAGTGAAATAATTCTCTGCCCAGTCTCTCTCATTTTTGCTGCTCTCCCTCTTCTCTCACACTCTCATTTTCTTCACTATCTTTCCCCCACTCTAACTATTGCTCTCTCCCTCTCTCTTTTTATCCTCACTCTCTTTTGCTCTTTCTCTCTAGTCCTATTTAACTCTATCTTTCATCTCCACTCCATCTCTTTCTTTCTCCATATCTAACACTCTCTCTTTCTCAATAGACAAGGAGTGTGAGAGAGATACTTAGTGAAAGAGGAAACAAATGAAGAGGGAGAGACAGAGTTATAGACAAACTACTATGTCGATCTTTCTTTCTCTTGTCTCTTCTCATTCTATGATATGAAAAAGCAAGAGAAGAGAGAAGAGAAGTGCAAAAGAAATAGAGATCTGAGGAGAGAGAGAGACGGAAGAGAGAGAATGTGAGAGAGAAGGGTAAACGACTAGGAGGGTGTTAGAAAGAGAAAGAGAGATGCAGAGGTTGAGAGAATGAAGATAGGGAGAGAGAAAATAGTCAATAAGGGAGGGAGGTAGTAAGAGGTAGAATGTGACTGAAAAATAGACATGTTGAGATAGAGAGAGTGAAGAGAGGTGGGCAAGCAAGAGCAACAAAGATAGTGGGAAAAGAGTAAGGGAGAAAGAGTGAGATAGAGAGAAGACTGATTAAAAGTTAAGAGAGAGCGAGAGAATAAAGAGTAAGAGTGGTGGAAAGCATGGTAAGAGATAGATAAGGAGAGAGTAAGAGAGGGAGGGGCAAATAGAGAGGTAAAGAGAGTAATAGAGCAATAAAATGAGAAAGAGAGGGGAGAGAGAGCAAGGGAGGAAGGGAGAGAGAGAGGCCATATAGCTTCAACTCTCTCACAATTATGATGAGAGTGGGAGAGTGAGAGACAAAAGAGGGAGAGAGAAGAGAAAGAAATAGAAAAAGAGAAGAGTAAGAGAAAGAAAGGGAAAGACGAGGGAGGGTGGGAGAAAAGTAATGAATGAGAGATATAGAATTAGAGAGAGAGCATGAGGGAGAGAAAGTGGGAGAGAGAATGGATGATCAAAATAGCAAGAGGAAGAGCAGTAGTGAGAGAGGGGGAGAGAAAGATAAGAAAGAAAGAGAATGAGAGATAATGTTAAAGAGGGAAGGAGAGATAGAAAGAAAGAGAGTTTGTGAGAGAAAAGAGCTAGAGGAGTAAGAAAAGTGACAAAGAGAGAGAGTGTGTGAAAGAACGCAAGTGGGAGAAAGGGAGAAAGAAAGAGAGTGAGTAATAGAAAAAGAATAGAGGGAGGGAGCATGAGTGAGAGTGAGTGATAGAGAGAATGAGCAAAGATGCTATATCATATTGTTTGACTCTCTCTCTCTTTCTACCTTGTTCTTTCCCTCTTTCCTTCTATTGATATATTTCTCAGCATCTCACTACCCCTTTCATCACTCTCTACCTCTCTCCTGTCCTCTCTATTCTCTATATCTCTCATCTCTCCATCTCAGTCTTTTATCTCCCTCTCTCTCTATCTCCAACTCTCTCATCATCTCTCCCTCAATTTATCTCCCTCTCTCAATCACTATATGTATCATACCATCAGCCTCTCCCTCACTCTCTCTCTCTTCCACCACTCTCAACCTCTCCATATCTTTTTCTATCTTCTTTATCATTCTTTGTTTCTAGTCTCTCCCTATTTTTGGTGGGTTTTCTTTTAAAGTTCTTGGGGGAGTTGGAGGTTTGGATAATCTTGTTCTAGCAATTTTATATATAAGTTACATTTTTCTTTTCTTAACTATCACGATACTATTTTTTTTTTGAGACCACAAAGAGGCTGTGTTTGGCTGCAACTTAGATTTTCATTAAGTAGAGTGTGAGATTGATAGAAGATGGAAATTTAAAAAGAAAGAGAAAGATATAGATAGGGGAGAGAGTAAGAGTTAGAGTGTGAGAGAGGTAGAGATAAAAAGAGCTAGAGAGCAAGAGAAAAATAGAGAGATAGTTTGAGTGGGAGAGAGGTAGAGGTTGATGATGGAGGGAAGGAAAGAGAGTGACTAGAGAGGGAGAGTCCAGAGATAGTTAGTGGAGAGGTATAGAAGAGAAAAATAATCTCACTCTCTACTTCTTCTATATTCCAGCCCACTCCCTTCTCTATCTCATTATCCCTCCATTCATCCTATCCCTCTCTTTTCTTTGTTCCATCTTTGAGTGAGACTAAGATATGAGAGATAGTGTAGGAAAGAAAGAAAATGAGTGAGAATGAGAGTGAGAGAAAAGGGAGAGAGACGTGGATTGGGAGAGAGTGAGTGGAGAATTGAAGGAAAGAGAGCTCTTTCTCTCTCTCTCTCTCTCATGCATTCATTTCTCTCCCTCTTTCAACTTTTCGTGTCCTCTCTCATGTCCCTCTAACTGTCTAAATTGCTCTCCCACTCTCCTCTTACTTTAACTTTCTCCAACACTAACTCTCTCACATGCTTGCTTATTGCCTCACACTAACTCACACATACACACAGTCTCTCTCTTACTTTCTCTCTCACCCTTCCTCTCATTTGTATCTCTCCCCCTCTTCCTAGCTCCCTCATTCACTTGTCTCACCCTCTTTCGGTCACTTTATCTCTGTATCTCCAACTCTGTCTCACTCTTACCCTCCATCCCCTTTTAACTCTATCACTCCAATTCTTTCTTTTACACTCTCTCACTCTCTTCCAATTTCTTACTCTCCTTTTTCTTCCTCTCTAGCTCCTTTTTTCTCTCTCTCTCTTTCTCAACTTCCCTCCCTCCCTCCCTCTCTCCATCCTACCCTTTAAAGAGGAGTGGGAGAGAGAGAGTGAAAGCGATAATGAAAAAGTGTGTGTTAGAGAAAAACTTAGAGAGCTCTCACTCACTTTCTCTCTCATTCTCTCTTTCTTGCAAGTTATCATTCTCTTCTCTTATTTATCTCTCCTCTCTCTCTCTATCACTCTCTCTCTCAATCTATTAACAAGTCACTCTCTTCACTCTTCTATTAAGAGATAGAGAGAATTAAGGATATCAAGGGTGAAAGAAGCAAGGAAGTGGGAGAGAGCGAGGGAGAGAATGATGGGGATTATAAGAGGGAATATGTTAATAGGTTTAAGGATAGAGAGAATGATAAGAGATAAGATAATGAATGATGGAGAGAGAGAATAGAGAAAGAGAGTGAGGGAGCAGGAGAGAATAATGTAAGTGCCAGAGAGAGTGAGGAAGAGAGATTGAGAGGTAGAGTAAAGAGAGGAGAAGATAGATAGAGAAATAAAGTGAGAGAGATTGAGAGAGAGATAGTGAAAGAGAGAAAATGAGAAAAGAAAGGGTGAGCTAGAGATTGTGATATAAAGATAGGTTGATAGTTTGAGAGAGAGATAAAGAGAGTCTCAAAATAGAGAGTGATATCTCTAATCTCTCTACCCCGCTCTACCTCCCCTTCTCTCTCTCCCTCTACCTTGCTCTCTCTACCTCTATCCCACTCTTTCTTCCTCTTCACCGCTCCCTCCTCCATCTCTTTAATGTCTTTCTCTGTCTCTATCGCTCCACCATAATCTGTTCTTTCCTCTCTTTATTTTATCTCACACTCTCTCTAACTCTCTCACTCAATCTTCTCTCTCCATTTATTTAATTAAGAGATAGAGAGTAGAGAGGGTGGGAGTGTAGGAGCATGATAGAGAATGAATGAGAGAGAGAAAATGAGCAATGATGCTTTGTAAACCAATGGAAGAGATAAAGAGAATGCGGAAGAGAGAAAGAGATAAAAAAGAAAATTGTTCTCTACGTTTCTCTATGGCTCCCCTCTCCCTCTTTGACAGTTCTCTCTCCTTCTCCCTCTTGCTCTTTCTCTCTCTCATAATTCTCTCACCATCCCTCTCTATCTCTGATTATCATTCTCTCTTATGCTCACTTTTTCTCCCTTCCTCATTTCTCTCTCTCTCATTCTCTAATTATTTCTCTCTCTATATCTATGTGATTCCCCTTTTTCACTCCCTCTCTCTCCTTGCTCCCTCTCACATTTAACATTCCACCTCTCTCTTTCTTTTTCTATTTCTTTTTAACCCTCACTTTAACTCTCCCTATGTATCTCTCTTTTGCTCCCCTTTACTCTTTTGATCTATCCCTCTATCACTATTATTATCTATTCTCCTTCTATCTCCTATCTCTCTTCCCTCTCCTTCTGCCTCTCCCTCGTCACATATCTCTCTCTCACCTGTCTCACACCCTTTCTACCTACTAGAAAGAGACCCTCCATCCCCCTCGTTTCTCTATAACTCTCCCCCTCTCAATCACTTTTGATATCTCCCTCCATCCCCCCCACATTCTCTCCCTCTCTCCTTCGTTTACTCTCTCTACTTGATTATCTCTTATTCTCTCTCATTATCTTATCTCTCTCTTGCTTTAGATCTCTCTCTCTCCTTATATATCTTTCTCTCTCTGTCTCTCAAACTCTACCTTACTACTATTATTCTTGCTTAATCACATTCTCTATTTCTATTCCCTTTGGCTCTCTCACATGAGAGAGTTAAACAGAGTGATAAAGAGATGGGGGATGAACATGTCTCTCTTCCCATCTCTCCCTTTCTTTCTCTCACTCTCTCATTCTACCCTTTCTTACTCTATATCTTTCTTTCCCTCCATATTTTTCTCAACCTCCCTATCTTCCTCTATTTCTCTCTTGCTCTCTACATCTTTCTAGTGGTGAGGAGAGGTTGATAAGTCAAAGGAGAGAACACACTAATTGAGAGAGTTCAAGAGTGTGTGGGAGAGAACAAAGAGAGACAAGAAGAGATTAAGGGAGCGAGAGAGACAGAGAGACATAAATGAGATTGAGGGAGAGAAGGAGGGAGGGAGGGGAAAAAAAGGAAAAAGATAGAGTGGGATGGAGGTAGAGAGAGTTTGATAAAGAGAGAAAGAGAGGGAAACAACAAGTTATAAGGATAGAGTGAGTGGGAGGTAGAGAGGGGGAAGAGAGAAAATAGAGGTATCACTCTCTATCTTGATTCTTTCTTTATCTCTATCTCGACTACCAACCTATCATTCTATCTCAATATTTCACTCACCATCTCTCTTTTCATTCTCTCTCCCACAATCTCTCTCTCTCTCTCTTAATCTCTCTCACTCTTTCTATCAATCATTCCCTCTCTCCACTCTACCTCTCAATCTCTCTCTCCCTCTCTCTTTCTCTCCATATTTTTCTCTCCCTTGTTGCCTTTATCTTTCAGTATTCTTTCTCTACATCATGCATAACCTCATCTCTTATATTGCTCTCTCAAACTATTATAATGTTTCTCTCTCTTAATCCCCATTACTTTCTCCCTTCGTCTCTCTAACACTTCCTTGATTCTATCACCATTGATATCTCTGTTTCCCTCTGTCTCCACTAGAAGGGTGGAGAGAGTGACATGTTGATAGTTTGACAAAAAGAGAGGGTGACAAAAGAGAGAGAGGAGAGATAGATAGGTGAAGAGAATGAGAAATTACTAGAAGAGTTCATAAGAGAAATGGTGAGTGCTAGCTCTCTTTATTTCTCTCTAACTCACACTCTCTCTCATTGTCTCCCTCACTCTCTCTCCGACTCCCATTCTTTGAAGGGTAGGAGAGAGGAAGGAAGGGAGGGAAGGAACTAGAGAAAGATAGAGAAAAAGAGCTGGATTGGAATATGAAGGAGAGTGGGAGATTGGAAGAGAGAAAGAGAGAGAATACGTAAGAAATTTAGAGTAAGGGAGAGTTAAAGTGGGAGGCTAAGCAAGAGATAGAATTGGAGATAGAGAGATAATTTGTGTGAGAGAGATGGTGGGAAATGGAATGAGGGAGGCAGAGAGAAGGGGACAGAGACAAAAGAAAGGGAGGAAGCAAGGGAGGGCGAAAGAGAAAAAGAGAGTGAGTGAGTGTGAGGTCGAATGCAAGAGTGTGAGAGAGCTAGTGTGGAAGAGAGTTAAAGTAAGAGAAGAGTGAGAGAGAAATTGAGAGACTTAGAGAAAGATTGGAGAGTATAGAGAAAGTTGAAAGAGGTAGAGTAGTGAGTGCATGTGTGTGTGAGAGAGAAAAATAGCTTGCGCTATCCTTTAATTATGCACTCACTCTCTCTCATTCTTTATCAATCTCCCTCTTAACTGACATTCTCATTCTCACTCATTAACTTTCTCTCACACACTCTCTGTCATTGTCTCTCTTCACTCAAAGAGAGAGCAAGGAAAAGAGAGGGACATGGATGGATGGAGGGAAAATGAGGGAGAGAGAAAGGGAGGGAGAGAAGATAGGGAAAAAAGAGGGTGAGATCTCTCATCTTTTCTCTATATCTCTCTCCCTCGACTCTCCAACTCTTACTCACTTCCTGTCAACTCTCCAAATTTTAATATCTCTCTCTTCATCCTTCTCTCACCAACCACTGTCTCTCTCCAACTCAAACTCTCCCTCTTTAAGAGATATAAAGTTAAAATATGAAAGAAGGAAAATCTCTCTCCTATTATAAATCTTTCTCTCTCCCTCCTCTCTCATTCTCTCTACCAATCTCTTTTGCTCTTGCTCCCTAGCTCTTTTTATCTCTATGTGTCCTCTTCACTCACTCCCCAAATTTCTCCTTACTTCACACACTCTTTATTTCTCACTAAACCTCTCTCAACACGTGGGGAGTGAGACAAAGAGATAGTGAATGAGAGAGAGAATAAATAAAGAGGGAGAGAGTGGGGAAGTTACAAAGAAACTACTCTTTCAATATTTTTTCTCTCATCTCTTCTCATTTTATGATATAAAAAGAGTGAGAGAAGAGAAGACCAAGAGAAAGAGCAATAGAAAGAATGATCATGAGAAGGAGAAAGAAAGAGAGATGGGGGAGAGAAAGAATGCGAGGAGGAGAAAATGCAAGTTAGAGGGTGTTAAGGGGAGAGGGAGATAGAAGGATTAAGAGAATGAAGATAAGGAGACAAGATGGGAGGGAGAGATAAAAAGGGAGGGATAGGTAGAATGTGACCAAGAAAGAGACATGTTGAGATAGAGTGAAGAGAGGCGGGCAAGCAAGAGCAACATAAAGATTGAGAGACAGAGTGAGAGAGAGAGTGGAGAGAGAAAGGTGAGAGAGAGAGAAGAGGAAATAAGAATAAAGAGTCGAAGACATAAAGAACGTTATAAGAGAGAAAATGCAATAGAGAGAGAATAAGAGGAATACAGAGAGGTAAAGAGAGTAATAGAGAGACAGAACAAGAGAGAGAGGGGTAGAGTCAGCAAGGGCAGGAGGGAGAGAGAGAGAGAGAGAGAGAGAGGCCTTGTAATTTCCACTCACTCACCCTTCTAAGAAAAACAAGAGTGATAGGTGGGAGTGAGAGGCAAAAGAGGGAGCGAGAAGAGCAAGAAAATGAAAAAGAGAAAATAAAGGGAGAATGGGATGGGAGAGGTAGGGGGAGTAAAATAATGAATGTGAGCTAGAGAATGTGAGAGAGAGAATGAGGGAGAGAAAATGAGAGAGAGATTGAAAGAAAAATAAAACATAAGGAAGAGCAAAAGTAATGCCAAAGGGAAAAAGGGATAAAGAAAGTGGGAGAATGAGAGATAGTGAGAAAGAGCACTAGATAGAGAGATCAAGAGAAGCAGGAAAGAGAGAGAGGGAGTGAGAGAAATTAAGAGAGAAAAAGGGAGATAGATAAAGAGATAGAGTGTGAGAACCAAGAAAGAGAGAAAAAAAGACAAAGGGAGAGGTTGAGAGAGAATGAGAAAGAGATTGAAAGTGAAAGAGATAGAGAAGATAGAAGGGGAGCATAAGAGATGCTCTCTAAATAAAGGGAAGAGAAGGAGCGAGAGGAGAAAAAAAGAAAGTTAGAGAGTGAGGGATGAGAGAGATAATTAGATAGAGAAAAAGAGGATCAGAGAGTGAGAGAGAACAGACAAAAAAAGAGAGAATGAGAGTGAGAGCATGAGAGAAGAGAATGGGGAGAACTTTATCAAACTCTCTCACACACTCTCTCCCTTACCTTGTCTCTCTCTCTCTCACACAATTAATATATGTCTAATTATCCAAATCTCACTTTTCTCTCTCTCTCTAACGAGATAGAGGGAGGTAGATAGAGTAGGATATGAGAGAGGAGAGAGAGTGTGTATGTGTAAGAGTGAGAGAAGAGGAAGATTTATAGAGAACAAGAGTAAGAGAACGAGATATAGACAAAGGGCTAGTGAGAGATCTCTCTCTCACTACCACCCTCCATCTCTTCATCACTCACACACTCTTTCACTCTCTCTCTCTTGTTTAGTTTCATTTGTGAGAAAGCGAGAGAAGTGAAAATGAGGGAAATGCACCTTTTTTAATCTCTATCTCTTTATTTCTCTCTCCTCTCCCACTCTCTCTCTCTAACTCCTTCCCTCTTCTCTGATTTTCTCTCTCGCTCTCTCCCACTTCTTCCTTCTCACTCCTGCTTCTTTTTGCTTCAAATCTCCAGCTCTTATCTCTCACTCTCAATCTCTCTCTCTTCTCATATCCCTCCCTCTCTCCATTTTTCTATCTATATCCATGTCTCTCACTCTCTACTTATCTCTCTTTACATCTCTCTATGTCTATCAATCCCCCTCTCTACTTCTCTCTCCCTTCCACTCAATCTTCCCTCCCTCACCTTTATCTCTATCTCCATCCTTATCTTCTTTATTTCTTTCTCTTACTCTCAATCTTTCACTTAATCTCTCTATCCACTCCATCCCTTTCTACCTCTCACCTGAAAAAATAAAAGTGACAGAGAGAAATTAGGGTAGGAGAGGGAATGAGAGAGGGAGAGAGCAGGAAGGGAGAGAGGGAGGGAGGGAATGAATGGGAGAGGGTGAGAATGAATGCCTCCCTCCCTCTCTCCCTCTTTCTCTTCACTCTCTCCCTCTCTCTTATTCTCTCATTGTCTCTTTATCACTCTCCCTCTCAATAATTTTAACACTTTATTACTCCAACTCTTCCTATCCATCCCTCCATCGGTGTCCCCATCTCTAAAACTATCTGTCTCGCTTTCTCTATCTCACCCTCATTTTTTTTTCTCCTTCCCTCACTCTCTGCCTCCCTCATTCACTTTTTATCTCTTACTCACCTCTTTCTCGATCTCACATCCTCTCTCTATTCTCTATATATCCCTATCTCTTTCTCACACTCACTCTCTCTTCCCCTCTCAACTTCTCTCATACCATCAACCTATCCCTCTTCTATACTTCTCCCTCTTTCATCGTATTCTCCTCAATCCTTCTCTCTCTCTTTCCCTAATAAGAGAGAGAGAGTAATTAAATGTAGGATTGGAGAGATAGTGAGAGAGAGTGAGTGAACGATAAAGAGAGTGAGAGATAACAGAGAGATATGAGAGAGAGAGTAGGGGAAAGGGAGTGGGAGGGAAGGGAAAATAAGACAGAGAGAGTGAAAGCAAAATATGAAGATGAGAAAGGGAAAGTGAGATAATGAGAGGGAAAAGAGATAAAGAGAGTGAGACAGGGTTGAGAAAGAAAAAAGTGAGGATGGGAGGGAGGGAGGATGGAGGAATGAGGGAGAGATGGGGAGAGAGAGAAGAAAAGAGAGAGGAGTGAGAAAGTGGGAGAAAGCGAGATTTTCTCTCTACCTCCATATTTATTTCTCTATATATTTCCCACTATTTTTTGATGGTACAAAAGAGGTTCTATTTTTCTTATTCTTTCTCATGCTTTGACTCTTTCCATTTCTCTTTTTGAATAAAAGGGGAACAGAAAGATACAGATAGACAGATAATGGGAGAAAGAGAAAATGAGAGAGAATTGAATAAATGGGAAAGAAACAGGAAGAGAGGTAGAAAGCAAGATGCAAAGAGAGAAGAATGTCTGTAAGTGAGAGAATTTGACTCAGAGAGGAGATGACAATGGTGAGATGAGACATAAGGACTAAGAGAGTGTGGGATGCGGGGAGAGAGATAGGTTGAGATGGGGGGAGGAGAATAGAGGCGTAGAGGAGTGAAAGGGAGAGAGTGTGTGTGTTGGACTCCCTCTCTTCCTCTGTCTCACATCTCTCCCACTATAACTCTTCTTCTCTCCCTTCTCTCTCTCTCTCTAACCACTCTCTTTTGCTCTTACTCTCTAGGTTATTTTATATCTATCACTTATTTTCACTCTTTGTCTTTCTTCTTATTTCATGCTCTCTCTTTCTTTCTCACTAAATCTCTCTCAACAGGAGGGGAGTGAGAGAGAGGAAAAATAAAGTGGGATAGAGTGAGAGATTTACAGAGAAACTACTCTCTCAATCTTTCTTTCTCTCATCTATTCTCTTTCTATGATATAAAAAGAGTGAGGAAGAGAAGAGCAAGAGAAAGAGATAGAAAGAAAGATCATGAGAAGGAGAGAGAAAAAGAGATGGGGGAGAGAGAGAATGCGAGAGAAGAGGGCAAACAACGGGAGGGAGGAAGATAGAGAGGTTGAGAGAATGAAAATAGGAAGAGGAGATGTGAGGGAGAGATAAAAGAGTGAAAAATGGAGGGAGATAGAATATTAGCAAGCAAAGCAAGCAATCTCTTTTTCTCCATCAAGAGTGACTAAGAGACAGGAAGAGAGAATGAAATAGAGAGTGAGAGTAAGTAGACAGAGGTAAAAGAAAGAGGAATAGAGTGCGAGAGAGGTAGAGTTGAAGAATGATAGAGAATAGGAGAGTAGAAGAAAAATGGGATGGATTGAGATAGAGAGATATAGTGACGGACCTAGTAAGAGATGGAGAGAGTGAGAGACGAGTGTAGAGAGTGAGAGAAGAGAGGAGTGAAAAGGAGGCGGTGAGATAGAGAGATAATAAAAGGGAGAAAGAGAGAAATGAGAGAGGGGGAGGAAGATAGTGAGAGAGAGAGAGAGAAAGAGAGTAACCCTCACTATCTTTAGATTTTAGCATTTTGCCATTCACAGAGAGAGAGAGAGAGAAAGAAAGATTTAGATGGAGAGAAGATAAAGAAGTGAAGAGAGATTATGAGAAAGAGGGAGAAAGGGATATCAAGAGGGATAGAGAAATAAAGATAGAGGGAGAGAGAAAGGGGGGGCAATAGAGGGAGAACGATAATGTGGTAGATGAATGAAGAAAGTTAGCTAAAGAATGACAGAGGTTGACTTTGAGACAGGAAAGAGAGATCAAGAGTTAAAATGTGAGGCATGAGATAAAGTGACAAAGAATGAGAGGTAGTGAGAGAGATAGAGCTTGAGAGATAGAGAGAGAGAGGAGAAAAGGAGAAAAAAGAGCAAGAAAGAGAGAGCAAGAGAGGGAGAAAGATAGTGAGAGAAGGAAGGATCAAGAGAGTAAGAGAATAAGAAGTGTAGAGTGAGTGAGAGTGAGAGAAGAGAAAGATATCAGAGGCAAATATAGCAAATATAGAATAATTTCATCGAGAGTGATAGGTAGAAAGAGAGCTAGATAGAGATGAGAGAAAAATGTGAGAGAGAAAGAAACAGAGATGGAGAGAGGGAGTGAGAGAGAGGGAGATATAGAGAGAATGATGAATAAAGGGAGGGAAAGACAGAGCAAAAGAGTAAAAGGAAAAGATATAAAGAGAGAAGTATGAGGTTATAGAGGGAGAGAATAAAAACATAGAGGAATAGTCTGGGAGAGAGGGGGTGACGAAAGAGAGAAGAGAGAGAGAGAAAGGAAGAGATGGAGAGATAGAGAGGTGTGAGTAAGAGAGAGTAATAGCGAGAGTGAGAAGAGAGGGTAAGGAGATGGAGAGAAAGAGAAAAGAAGATATATGAGCAGGATAAAAGAGAGAAACATAGAGAGTGGGAAATAAGAAGATAATATACGGAGCTATAACAGAAGAGATAACAGAGCGAGCAAAGAGAGCAATCACTCTTTCTCTATCTAGTAGTCGAGAGAGAGAGAGAGAGAGTGAAAGAAAAAGAGTGAAAGAAAGGGAGAGAGAGAGAGGTAAAATAAAGACGTATATAGTGTCAGAGAGGTGATCGAGAGAGATGGAGAGCGATATATTATAAGAGAGCAGAAGAAAGATGGGATGGATTGAGCTTGAGAGATCTAGTAAGAGAAAAAGTGAGAGATATAGAGAAAGGGGGAAAGATATATAGCGAGAGATAGAGAGAGGGAGAGAATAGAAGAGTGAAAAAAAGGGATTGGGAGAGAGAGAGAGAGAGATAAAAAGAGAGAAAAAAAGAGAAATGGCAGAGGGGGAAGGAAGATAGTGAGACAGAGAGACTCTCATTCTTCAACTATCTAACCTCACTATCTTTAGATCTTATCCTTTCACAACAATCTATTTTTTTCTTTCTCTTTTCTCTATCATTGTCTCTCTCATTCTCTCACTCAATCATAGAGCGAGAGCGAGAAAGAAAATAATAGATGGAGAGAAGATAAAGAAGTGAAGAGAGAGATAAATATGAGGGAGAAGGAAGATAACGAACAAGTAAAAGTGGGGAGAGAAAGAGAAGAGAGAGAAAGAGAAATAAAAGTGGGAGATAATGCATGAGATAGAAAACAGAGAGAGAGAGCAAGAAAAAAAACTGAGAAGAGAGAGGAAGAGGGAAAAAGCGTGTGTGTGAGGGAAAGAGGTAAGAGAGACTGAGTGTGAGAGAGAAGTGGAGAATAAAAAATGATCAATAGAATTAGATGGAGAGAGAGGAAGAAAGTGCAAGTGTGTGTGTGAGAGAGACAGAGAAGATGGAGATAATGATAGAGAGATTGGAAGCGAGAGGAGTGAGAGAGCAAGGTGAGAGTGTGAGAGAATTGGGAGAATGAAAAGTGTGGACGTGAGAGAGTGTGCGAGAGCAACAGTAGGTGAGGGAGAGGGAGGGAGAGGAGAGATGATAGAGAGGTAGAGAAAGAGAGATAAAAAAAGATAAAGTGAAATAAAAGAGAGAAGATATGTATTAAAGAAGGAGAGGTAGAGAGTGTGAGGGAAGGAGGGAGGATGGTAGTTAGAAAGATGGGGGATAGAGAGAAAAGAAGAGATAGAGTAGGAGAGAGATAAGAAGAGATAGAGAGAGATTAGACAAGGAGAAGAAATGAGGGAGGGATGGGGAGAGAGGAAGGGATGGATAATGAGTGAGAGAAAGACAAAATGAGATTGAGAGGAGGAGAGAGAGAGAGTGATAGAAGCGTGAACAAGACAATGATAAAGGGAGAGCCAAAAAAGTGAGTTAACAAGAAAGGGTGAGGGATTGAGAGAGAGAGAGAGAAAGAGAGAGGGAGAAGAGAGAGCGAGAAGCGAGAGGAAGAGGGAGAGGGAGAGTAGTGAGTGAGGGAGGATGGTAGCGAGAGAATGAGAGATGAGCAAGGAGTTAAAGCGAGAATGTAGTGAGATAGAACAAGAGAAAGAGAGAGCCTTGTTGTTATTCCTTTTCACTCTCTCTCTCTACCTCGGTCCCTTTCTCAATCTCTTTCACCTCTCTCTCCCTCCTTTCTCTCTCTCACTCTCTCTTCTTATCTCTCTTTCCCTCTCTCTCTATAACTCTCAACTTTTTATCTCATCCTCATCCCTCTCTGTCACCTCACCTTTTTCCCCCCTTCAATTACTCTCTCAAAGACTCACTTACGTCACTCAATTTTCTCTCTCTTTTACACACTATCTTTTTCTCTCAAGCTCCCACTGCTAGACTGTCTCTCTCCCTCTCTCTATCTCCCTCTCTCCTCTCGCTCGCCCTTCCCCTATCTCTCATTGTTTCTCTCATTCTCTTCAACTCCTCTCTTGCTCTCTCTTTCCCCTCCCTCTCTCCCTACCTCTCTCTCTCTTTCCTTCTCTTCCTCTTAATATCAACATCTCACTTTATTTTTTTCTTCTTTTTTCACATTCTTCTCTCTTTCTCACTCACTCAGACACCTCCCCTCCTTTCCCCCTCGTTATCTTACACCCACTTTCCCACATTCATTCCTCACTCTCTATATCTTGTTCCTTTCCATCCTTCTCTCTACCCCTTCCTCCTTCCCCATCTCTTTCTTCCTGCCTCACTATCTCTAACTCACAATTTTTTTTCTCTCATATCACCCTTTCTTTTTCGCTCCCTCACTCTTTTTTTTCATTTCTCACTCTCGCTTTTTTATCTATATCTCATTTTCTCTCTCACTATCACTCTCCATCTCACCCATCCCTCTCTCCTTGTCGCCATCTCTATCTCATGCTTTTTATTTCCTCTTGCATTCTCTCCCTCTCGATCACTCTTTCATTTGCTATTTTCTATCTCTTTGATCTTTTGCACTTGTTCTTTCTCCCTCATTTTATTACTTTCTAACATTAACCCTCTCCACTTTTGACTATCTAACTCCCTCTTTCTCTTGTCACTCTCTCTCTCTCAAATAAACTTTCTCTTAGCCCCACTTTATCACTTTCTCACCCCTATGATTGTTTATCCTTTGCAATTTTTTTTATCTCTCACACACTACACCATCTCTCTCCCTCTCCCTTTATTCTTTGTTATCCCAATTTTCTCACCCCAATCTCTCCCTCCCTCCCTCTCTTTCACACACACAAACTCTCTCTCAGACCCTCTTTCACTTTCTTTATCTCTCTCTCACCCTTCTCACTCTCCTGTTCTCTTCATTGCTTTTTCTTTCCGTCACACTATACTTCCCCATCTCTTCTCCTCCTTCTCTCCCCCTATTTTTTTTAATCTCTCTCTATCTCTTCTATCCTCTCTTGCTCTCTCTCTTTCCTTCCACCTAACCCTCCCTCCCTTCCTCTCACTCACCCTCTTTCATTGTCTATCTCCCACTCTCACTCCCTCCATCTCACTCCCTCTCTCTTCTCTTTCTTTCACTCTCTTATTATTCTCTCTCACACTCCCTCCTCTCCCTATCTCTGCTCTCTATTTCCCCACCCTCCTTAACTCCCTCGTTATTTATCACTCATTGCCCACCACTCTATATTTATCCTCCCTCGCCCACTTATATTCTCCATCTCTCTCATACCTTCAACCATAGTGTCTCTTTATTTTTCTCCCTCTCATTCTGGAGAGAGATACTCCATCACTAGCTGGGGGAAATGGAGGAGAAAACATGAGGAGATGGATGAAAAGAAAGCAAGTGAGATTAGAGGAGAGAGAGGAAAGAATGATAAAAGGAGAGTAAGGACAGTAAGAGCGAATGAAGAGGGAGAATGCATGATAAAGAGGTGAGTGAGGTTGGGAGAGAGAGAGTAAGACTGAGAAGAGAAAGTGAGAGTAAAAGAGAGAGATAATGTGAGTAATGGAGGGAGGGACAGTGGTGGTGAGAGGGAAGGAGAAAGAGATATTGTTGAAAAGTGAGAGATATAGGAGAGAAGAGTGACAAAACACAAACTCTATCTCTTCACTTACTCTATATTTCCTCTCTCCCTCTTTTCTTCTCTGTCTCCCCCTCATCAACCCTCCCTCCCTCCCTCACTTCCTCTCTTTCTCTCTACTCTCTAACTTTCTCTTTCTTAATCTCTCTCCCACTCTTGCTCTCCCACTTTCTCTCACCCTCTCTTACACTATTCGCTCTAACTCCCACTCTTTCTCTCATTACTCTCTCTAACGCTCTCTCATATTTTTTATGTCTCAATTTCTCTATTTCAGAAAAGAGTGGGAACAAGAGAGAGGGAGAGGAGAAGGCAATAGTCTGCAGTGAAAGATAAAGGGAGATAAAAAGCATGAGGGAGAGTGCAAAGTGATAATAAAAGAAGAGGGAGACTGCAAAGTGATAAAAATAGTTAAATAGAGTAGGAGAGAGAGATGAGAAAGATTGTAAGAGAGATCATGAAAAGAAAAGGGAAGAGTGTGAAAAGAGATACAAAGGCAGAGAGAGCATGAGAGAGATGGAGTGAGAGAGTTAAAGTAAGGAGTGAGCGAGAGAAGAATGGTAGAGGAGAGAGTGAGGGAATGAGCGAGAGAGTGAGAGAAAGAAGAGTAAGTGAGGGATGAGAGAAAGTATGAGTATAGAGAGGTAAAGTGATCTCTCTCTTGCTCTCTCTATTTTCTCACTTTTTCTTCTCTCATTAGGGTTATGGAGTGGAAGAGGGACATTGGCATCGATGTTAAGAGAGAGGTGTACTAGGAAAAAAATGAGAGAAAGAAAAATGAAGGGAGAGAATTTTGGAAGAGAGATAGATAGAATGAAAAAGAGAGAGAGTGGGAGAGAGCATTAGAGAAAGACAAAGAGAGGCGAGAGAATAGTGAGAGAGGGTAAGAGTGAGAGTGGGATAGTGGGAGAGTGAGAGGAGTGTGGGAGGAAACAAGATAGAGAGAGTCGGGGGAGAAAGCAAGAGTAAGAGAGAGAAAAGTAGGCGGGAGAGAGAGAGAGTGAGAGGGCAAGAGAGAAAAATAGAGGGAAAGAGGGAAGTTCAAACTCTCTCTCTTTTAACTTCAACCTCTATCATACGTTCAACATGCTCCTTTTCTCTCTTTCTCCATCTCTCACTCTTGCTCTCCAGCTTTGGGAAGACTGCGGAGATCTCAAACTTTTTATTCACTCCCTCTCTGTCTCCATCTTTCTTACATTTTAAAGTGGGAGAAATGGCAAGATAAATAGTGAGGGAGAGATGGATAATGATAGTGATAAAGAGAGAGAGCTAGAAAAAAGGGAGAGAAGGAGAAACTAAAGAAAGCTAGAGAAAGAGAGAGTGTGTACTAAGCTCTATGTCTCTCCATCCCTACCTCCCTCTCTCTCTCATTGCTCTAACTCTTTGTTTTCTCTCTCTCTCCATTTATCTATCACTATCTCATATTAATTCTCTGCCTCTCACTTTCTTTTGCTCTCTTCACTCCCCCATTTACTCCCCTCTCTAACTCACTTTCTAATGCAAATGACAACATAGATGACAATGACACGACTTCAAGAGAAGATTTAATTCAAGTTCCATCTGGGCCAATTACTAGATGTTGTGCAAAAAGAGTGAAAGAAGATCTTAATGGATTAGTCCAGGAAATTCATGGGGATCTAAGGAGAAAGAGTAACAAAGATTTGTCAACTTATTCCAAGCCCAAGGATAAAGGAGTCATACGAGAGAGTTAGACAGAGTGTGTGGGAGAATAAAGAGAGAGAATAAAAGAGTAAGATGGAGCAAGAGAGAGATAGAATGAAATAAAAAAAGATGGGGGATGGAGGGAGGGAGGGAGGACGTCAAGGAGGGTGTGGGAAAGAAGGAGAAAGAAAGAATGGATAGAGGTAGAGAGAGTCTGTGAAAGAGTGAGAGAGAGTAAAATAGTGGGAAAGAGGGGCAGGTAGAAACAGAGAATAGAGATATTACTATCAATATTGATTCTCTCTTTCTCTTTATCACACTCTATCAATTATCTCTCTCTCTTAATATCTCTCACTTTATCTCTCTATCTTCCCTCACTTCACTTTACCCTTCACTCTACCTCTCAATCTCTCTCTCCCTCACTCTCTCTATCTGTCCTTATATTTTTTCTCTTGCTTCCTTTCTCTCTTTTTCACGATTCTCTCTCCATCATTCATTATCTTATCTTGCCTCTTATATTTCTTTCTCCATTCACTATTTATATTTTTCTCTCTTCTAATATGTCTCCTCTCTCTTCCTCCCTCTCTCTGACTCCCTTGCTTCTCTCACCCTTAATATCACTATTTCTTTCTATCTCAAAATAGAAGAATGGAGAGAGTGAAATGTTGATATTTTGAGAGATAGTGTGTCAAAGAAAGAAAGAGAGGAGTGATAGAGAAGTAAAGAAAATGAGAAATTACAAGAAATTGAGTAATAGAATGAGAGCTCTCATGTTTCTCTCTCACACAACCTCTCTCCCACTCCCTTCTTTCGAAGGGAGGGAGGGAGGGAGGGACGGAGGAGGGAGGGAGATTGAGACACAGAGAGGGAGAGAGAAAAAGAGCTATAGAGAAAGCGAAAGGAGAGTGAGAGATTGAAAAAGAGAGAGAGAGTATTTGATAGATTTAAAGTGGGAGAGCTTTAAAAGGGGAGGGACGTTAAGAGGGAGATAAAGTTGGAGATAGAGACAAAGTAAGAGAGAGAATGAGAAGGTGGGAAATGGAATGGGGGAGGCATAAGATAGGGGAGAAAGAGAAGAGAGTATGGAAGGAGCATGAGAGAGTAAGTAAGAGAGAGATGGTGTGTATGAGAGAGTGAGTGTAAGGTAGAGAGCACGAGTGTGAGAGAGTTAGAGTGGGAGGGAGTTAAAGTAAGAGTAGAGAGAGAGCAACTGAGAGACTTAGAGATAAATGGAAAGAGGGAGAGAAGTGTGTCATTAAAGAGAGAGAGAGAAATAAAGCTCTCCTTCTCCTCCAGTATACTAATTTCTCTCTCCTATTCTTTGTCACTCTCCCTTTTCTCTCACACTCTCATTCTCACTCATTATCTTTCTCTCAAACACTCTCTCTCAAATTGTCTCTATCTCACTGAAAGAGAGAGCAAGGTAAAGAGAGGGACAAGGATGATGGAGGAACAATGAGAGAGAGAAGGGGGAGGGAGAGAAGAAAGGGGAAGAAGAGGGTGAGATCTCTTGTGTTTGGTATTTTTCCTCTCTCCCGAATCTCCCTCTCTTACTCACTCTCTCTTCCTCCCTCACTCACAACCCTCTATATCTCTCCCACTAAAACTCTCCCTCTCGAAGAGATACAACAACAACAACAACAACAACAACAACAACAACAACAAAGCCTTATACCCACTACGTGGGGTCGGCCACATGAATCCTTTTTCTCCATTGCGTCCTATTTAGTGTCATATTTTCATTTAGTTCTAATAAATTAAGATCATTTTTAATACAATAAGCCCAAGTCTTCCTAGGTCTACCTTTGCCTTTCTTAACACAAGTCGAATCTAAAACATTTACTCTCCTAATTGGATCATCTAATGGTCGACGTTTAATATGACCAAACCATCTAAGACGACTTTCTCTAATTTTGTCTATCACAGGAGCTACACCAGCCCTATCACAAATATATTCATTCCGCATTTTGTCTCTAAGTGTAAAGCCACTCATCCACCTAATCATTCTCATCTCGGCAACACTTAACTTATTATTATGCTTCTCTTTTAAAGGCCAACATTCAGCGCCATATAGCATTGCAGGTCTCACCACCGTCTTATAAAATTTTCCTTTCAGTCTTAGCGGTACTTTTCTATCACACAAAAGGCCCAAAGCATTCCTCCACTTCAACCAACCAACTTGAATTCTACTATTAACATCCCCATCTATATCACCATCGCTTTGGACAATGGACGCAAGATATCTAAATCGTTCACACCTTTTAATAATTTGATCACTAAAAATCACACTTCTGTCACTAGAGCTATTACTACTAAAATTACATTCCATGTATTCAGTTTTAGTTCTACTTAAGCAAAGGCCTTTAGACTCCAAAGTAGACCTCCATAATTCAAGTTTTTCCTGGGCTTTTTCTCTCGTTTTATCCACGAGAAGAATATAATCAGCAAAAAGCATACACCAAGGTACATCCTCCTGTAGATGTCCAGTAAGACCATCCATAACTAAAGCAAAAAGATATGGGCTTAAAGCCGATCCCTGATGTAATCCAACAGAAATAAGAAAATATTTTGTCAATCCTCCTTCAGTTTAAACACAAGTAACAGCTCTAGTATACATATCTTTAATGACTTGAATATAAGTCATATCAACACATTTCTTCTCGAGAACTCTCCAAAGGATATCTCTTGGAACCTTATCGTAAGCTTTTTCTATATCAATAAAAATCAAATGTACATTCTCCTTATTATCTCTGAACTTCTCCATCAAACCTCTCAATAAATGTATAGCTTCCATAGTAGACCTGCCCGACATAAATTTAAATTGATTATGAGAAATTTTTGTGATGTGTCTTAACCTATGTTCAATTACCCTCTCCCATAATTTTAAAGTATGATACATCAACTTAATTCCTCTATAATTTGCACACTCTTGTGCATCCCCTTTATTCTTAAAAATGGGAACGAAAATACTCTTCCTCCACTCCTCAGGCATCTTTTTAGTTTTTAAAATAATATTAAAGAGTTTAGTAAGCCAAGAAACTCCCAAATCACCCAAATATTTCCACACTTCAATTGGGATATCATCAGGTCCTACAGACTTTCCACCTTTAGTTTTCTTTAAAGCCTCCTCAACTTCTTTTTTTCTAATGCGACGGTAGAAATGATACGTTTTATTATTATTCACGATATTAAAATCACTAAGGTCGATCGAATTTTCAGAAACTTCATTTAAAAGTTTATCAAAGTAACTCACCCACTTATGTTGAATATCTTTTTCTAAGAAAATTACTTTTGGTTTTCATCTTTAATACACTTTACTTGAGTTAAATCTTTACTTTTCTTTTCTCTTTGTTTGGCTAGTTTGTATATATATTTTTCACCCTCCTTAGTATCTAATCTATTATAAAGATCATTAAAAGCAGTATTTTTAGCATCACCGATTGTTCTTTTAGACTCTTTGCGGGCCGTTTGATATTTTTTCCAGTTCTCTAAGCTTTTACATTTAAACCAATTTTTATAACATAACTTCTTATATTTTAACTTTTCTTGCACATTATTATTCCACCACCAACTATTTTTATTTGTAAATATTTTTTCTTTTGATTCTCCAAGAACATTTTTTGCTACTTGTTTAATAGTGTTTGTTACTTTATCCCACATCACATTTGCTTCTTCATGAATATCCCAAATTTTAAAATCTTGAATTTTACTCATAAAAATAATTTTATTTGTGTCTTCTAAGTTTCTCCATCTAATTATGCAATGATGAGTCCTAGTATTTTTTATTTACAACTCTTAATTTTAAAATCTAAAACTAACAAACGATGTTGGGTATTTAAATTATCACTAGGAATTACCTTACAATCTTTACAATCACGACGATCTCTTCTTCTCATAAGAAAATAATCAATTTGTGTTTTATTAGATCCACTCTTATAAGTAATAAGATGTTCATCCATTTTCTTGAATAAAGTATTAGTAATAACAAAATCATACGCTAAAGCAAAATTTAAAATAGCTCTACCTTCTTCATTAGTTACTCCAAAACCGTAGCCACCATGAATATTTCTAAATCTTCTACCACTCTACCGACATGTCCATTTAAGTCTCCTCCAATAAAAATTCTTTCTTCAAGAGGTATCATTTGTATTAAATCTTCTAAGTCATTCCAAAATTTATCTTTAGACCCTGTACTAAACCTACTTGAGGAGCATAAACACTTATAATATTAAAAATCTTAGTATCAATGATAATCTTAAGGGCTATAATTCTATCACCAACTCTATTAATATTTACAACATTATCTTTCAAACTCTTATCTATAATTACACCTACACCATTTCTAAAGCGACTCTTACCAAAATACCAAAGTTTAAAACCTAAATTATCAATCTCCTTAGCCTTTTCTCCAACCCACTTAGTTTCTTGAATACATAAGATATTAATTTTCCTATGAATCATAATATCAACTAATTTCATTAATTTACCATTGAGAGTGTCTATATTCAAAGAACCTATCCTAATATTAGTTTCATTAGTTTCATGGACTAACTTCTTTACCCGCATTCGTCCGTAATGTGGGAACCCTTGCTTATTTAACACTACACCCGGGCGTCGGTGTAGCGGCCCTTGCACACTTTTCACTGTATTCAGGCTATACAACGTGTTGCTTCTAGGGGACGCCCTAGCACTTACACAATGATCAAAAGGATTCATGTCATGATTTTTTTGACAAGTTTTACGCTGGTTGTCGACTACCTAACGCAACCCTCCACTTTTCGCATCCGGGCTTGGGACCTGCAATGACAGTGTTAAATAAGCAAGAATCATTCTACCACTCTGAAACTCTTGCTCTCTCCCCCCTCTCTCCCTTGCTCTCTCTTTCTAATCACTCTCTTTCGCTCCTGCTTTCTACCTCTTTTTATCTCTATCTCTTATCTTAACTCCTTCTCTGTCTTTCTCTATACCTCACACTCTCTCATTCTTTCTCTCTCAATTTCACTCTAGTGGCAAGGAATGAGAGAGAGACAGTGAGAGAGTGAAAAAATAAAGAGGGAGAGAGGAAGAACATTACAAAGAAACTATGAATGTGAGCGAGAAAGAGACGAGTTAAGATAGCGAGAGTGAAGAGAGGTGGGCAAACAAGAGCAACAGAGAGAGAAAGGGATAAAGGTAGAGAGATAGAGGGAAGAGTGAGAGAAAGAGAAAAGAGAGAATGAGAATTGTTAGTGGGAGAGAGGTGTTGAGAGAGGTAAGAGAAAGAAAGTGAGATAAGAAGAGAGAGTAAGAGAGGGAGGGACAGATAAAGAAGTAAAGAGAGTAAGAGAGAGATAGAATGAGAAAGAGAGAGGGAGGGTGAGCAAGGAAGAGAGAGAAAGAGGCCCTGTCCCTTAAAGTCTCTCAAAATTCTAATGAGAATGAGTGAGAGAGACGGAGGAGTGAGAGGCAAAAGAGGGAGAGAGAAAGAAAGACAGAGAAAGAAAGAATAGAAAGAGAGAGAAAGGGAGGGGAAGAGAGGGTGGAAGAAAAAGAGTGAATGAGAGAGAGCATAAAGGAGAGAAACTAAGAGAGAGACTGAAAGAAAAAAAATCAAGAAGAAGAGCAGTAGTGAGGGAAGGGAGAGAGTCACAATGAAATAGAGAGAATGACAGATAGTGAGAAAGAGAAAAGGCGACTGAGAAAGAAAAATGACGGTTATGAGAAAAAAAAGAGCTAGAGAGAGAAATTTAGAGAGATAAAGAGATAGGGCATGAAAACTAAGAAAGAGAGAGCGAGAAAAGGGAGAGGGAGGGATTGAGTGAGAGTAAGAGAGAGTGTGACCGAGTAAGAGATAGAGAAAAAAAGGGGAGCGAGCATGAGACAGAGTGAAGTGATAGAAAGAATGAGTAAAGATGCTCTCTAATGTGAGGGAAGAGAGATAGAGGGGAGAGAAGTTAGGAAGAAAGTAGAGAAAGTAGGATAGAGAGTGAGGGAAGAGAGAGTGATAAGGAGAGAGAAAGGAGAGAGGGAGGAGGAAGATAGAATAGAATGGAAAGAGCTATTTCACACTTTATCACTCTTTCTCTTACCTTAGTCTTTCTCTTTCTCTCTCTTTTGATATATTTCTCATTATCTCACTCTCGCTTTCATCATTCTCCACGTCTCTCTTGCCCTATCTATTCTTTATCTCTCTCTTCTCTTTATCTCAACTTTCTATCTCCCTCCCTCTCTCTCTCTCTCTCACTCTCTCTTTTGTCCCACTATTCATCTCCCTCTCTCAATTGCTCTTTCTTTCATGCCATCAAACTCTTTCTCACTCTCTCTTTCTTCCACCATTCCTACCTCTCCCTCTCTTTCTCTCTATCATATTTTATTCTAATATCTCTCTCCATCTCTCTCTAGTAAGGACGAGGGTGGTATAGAGAGATAGGATATCAGAGAGGAGGGAGAGAGAAAGAATGTGAGAGTGAGAGGAGGGAGAGTTACAAAGCATGAAAAAAAGAAGAAGAGATATAGATAGAGACCTAGTGAGAGATCTCTTTCTACTGCCCTCCATCTCTCTTTATGTACACACAATCTTTCTTGCTCTCACTCTTTCTTAGCTTCATTTCTAGCACTCTCCCTCCCAATCTATCGTTCACTCTCCTTCTCTCCCTTTCTCATGCTCCCCTACTCACTCCTCTCTCTCTCCCTCTCCTCCCTAACCTCTCTATCTCTATTTTTATCTTTCTTTATCTCTCTCATTCTCTATTATTATCCCTCTGCTCTCACCTTGTCATTCTGGTAGTATCCCTCCCTCCCACTTACTTTCTATCTCTACCTACCTTCTCTTTCTTTCTCATCTCTCCACCTTTCCCACTCTTTCACCTTCACTATCTCTCTCTATATCTCCCTTTATCCCACTCCCTCTTACTCTCTTTCTCTCTCTTGATCTATCTCACATTCTTTCACTCTTGATATCTCTCTCACCCGATTTCTCCGTCTCTCCTCTCCCTCTTCCTCTCTCTCCAAATCGTAGAGAGAGACCCTGCATCCTTTTCTGTCCCTCCTCTTCCTCGTTCTATTGTTATATATCTCAATTCTAATTTTCTCTTTCATCCTCTCCTCGTCATATTTTTGATATATCTCTCCCACCTCTTTCTCTCACCTATCCTTCTTTCACTCTCTCTACCAACTAACTCTCATTTTTTATCTTTCTCTCATCTCTTCGTAGCTCTATTTATCTCTCTTCTTTTTCCTCTCTAAGTCTCCCTCGCTCCTATCTCTTGACTCACTCTCTATATTTCTCCTTTCTGTAACCTTCTTCACATGAGAGAGAGACATAGAGAGTGAGTGAGAAAGAGATGGGAGGATTAAACAATCTCTCTCCCCCCATCCCTCTCTCACTTACTCCCACTCTAATCATCTTACTCTCTCTCTCTCTCTCTCTCACTCTCTCTTACACTTTATATCTCTCCCCTCAATATTTCTCTAACTCTCTCTCCCTTTCTTTATCTCACCTCTCACTCTCTATATCTCTCACTAGCAATCTTTATTTCTCCTCTCTCTCTTTCTCTTGCTCCCTCTAACAAGATATAGAGAGATTGGGAGAGAAAAAAGGAGAGAAAGAAGAAGAGAGCATATTTGCATAGTGAGAGATTGAGAGATAGACATGTTGATATATGGATTGAGAGAGCGAAAGTAATCAACTTAGTTAGATAGAGGGTGGGAGAAGAAAAAAATAGAAAAAGAGAGATAGAGGGAGATGAAGAGAGAGAGAGAAAGATGGAGGAGAGAGGGAGGCAGGGAAGATGGGAGGGGAGAAAAGGGAGAAAGAGAGAGTGGGATGAAGGTTGAGAGAGTTAGAAAAAGAGAGTTCTATAGAGGTAGGGAGAGTGAAAAAGAGAGAGAGAGCGAGAGAGATAAATAGAGGAAGAGAGAGGGAGATTGAGAGAATAATGATATCAATCTCTTCCTCCTCTATCTTGTTTCTCTCTCTGTCACACTCTCTCAATGTAACATCCTATCCCTCCCTCTATTTATTCTCTCTTCATATCTATGCTCCTGATCTCTATCACTCTTTCTCTCTCGCTTTCTCTGTCTCTCTATCTCTCCTAACTCCTTTGATTCTCCCGCACCTGTTATCTTATTCTTTTTTTCTCTTATTAGAAGAGATGGGGAGACAGACACATTAATAAATTGAGAGAGAGTGTGTGTGTGACAAAGAGGGATATATAAAAAAGAGAAGAGAAAATAAGAGATTACAAGAGAGAGTGCGAGATAAGTAGCAAGGGAGAGATAGATAGACAGAACTTTCTCTCACTTTCTCATTTCTTACTCTCTCTATTTATCCACCTCTCTCTTCAAACTTTCTCTTAACGCTCTCCCATCTCTCTCTTTCTTTATCACTATTGCTCTTCCTATCTCCCTCCTTCATTTCCTTTCTCCCATCTCTCCTCTCTCACACACACCTCTCTTTCTCCTTCAATCACTCTATCTCTCCCATTCTCTTCTCTCTCTATCATGTGAGATAGAGGGAGAGAGGGAGTCCAACACACACACTCTCTCTCCCTTTCACTCCGCTACGACTCTAACAAATTTTCTCTCTCAGCGACATTCTTATCTCTCTTTGCATCTTGTTCTCTCTTAGTTCAATTCTCTCTCATTCTCCCCTCACACACTGTTTAACTCCATGGATGAGACTTAAAATGGAGGGAGGCCATGAGGAGAAGTGAGAGAGAACTATATATAGAGAGATAGAGTGAGTGTGAGAGAGGGTGGGAAAGGAAATAGAGGAGGCAGAGAGAGGCTAGAGAGAGATAGAGATGAAAGGGTTAGATGTGAGAGAGTTAAAGTTATAGAGAGATAATTTTAGAAAGAGAATAGAGCAAAAGAATAGAGAGAAAAGACTGTGATACAGAGTGAAAGTGAGAGTGAGAAATCAGAGAGTGAGATAACAAAAATGATAAAGTAAGTAAGAAGGTGAGTGATACGGGATGAGAGAGAGATGTGGAAGAGAGCATGAGCGATAGAGAGAGGACAGATAGAGGAGGAGTAATAAGAGAGCGATACTTTAAAGAGATAGTCAGAGTGAGAGTTAGAATGGGAGATATAGAGACAAATATATAGAGATAGTTATATGAAGATAGATAGAGAGATAAAGAACAAAAAAAGGAGAAAGAAATAATAGAGATAAGGGAAAGAAAGATTGAGAGAGAGAATTGTTAGTGCGAGATAGAGTGAATGAGGTTGTAGAGAGAAAAAGTGAGAGAGAGATTTATAAAGTGAGATAAATATAAATGAAGTCAGCCAGGGTGTGAGTGGAAGGGGGAGAGAGATACGGGAGAGGAAGTCAGAGCATGTGAGAGAGAGAGAGAGAGCAAGAGAGTAACATTGTAGAAGGATAGAAAAGAAAGAGTGAGAGAAACAGTGAGAAAGCTAGAGAATTATAAGGTGAGAAAAGGAAAGAGAGCGATAAAGAAGAAAGGAGGGAGCCAAAAGAGAGTAGAGAGATAGTGAGAAGTTGAGAGAACAAATAGATAGATAGAGAGAGAATATTTTGAGAAGAGAGAAGGTGAGAGAGGATAAAGAGATGTAAATGAGGGGGGAGATTATGATAGGGGGAGAGAAATGAAGAGTTTTACCTCTTCTTAGATCCTCTTATACTTCTCTCTCATTCTGTGACGCTTGCCCTCTTCTCTCACTTTATGTCAGTCTCGCTTATTATCATTCCTTCATTCTCTCTCTCATTGTCAGGAAGAACAAGGTAATAGAAGTAATATATCTTCTCTTCTTATCTCTCCTCTTGCTCTCTCTGACACTCCCTTCCTCCAATACTCATTTCTTCCTCTCCCTCTTTCCACACCCTTTTCAATCTCTTCCTCTCACACTCTCCCTCCATATGAGAAAGAAAGTAATAAGATCAGAGAAAAAAAATTTCTCGCTCCTACTCTAACTGTTGCTCTCACTTTTCTCCCTCTCTTTTACTTTCTACTCACTCTATTTAGTTCTTGCTCTCTAGATTTTTTTTTTCTCTTCCTCTCATTTGAATTTCCTCTCTCTAATTTTCTCCCTCTCTCACTCCTTTTTTCTTTCTATCTCTCTCAAGAGTTAGGGAGAGAGAGAGGCAGGGGAGAGAGGAAATAGATAGAGAGTAAGAGGAAGGGAGATAATGAGAGAAAGAGGTAGGAAGAAAGAGAGAGGGATAAGGAGGAGAGGGAGAGCTCTAGAGAGACTGAGTGTGGAAAGAAATGGATGCATACTCTCTCTATCTCTCCCCTTTCTCCTACCCTCTCTTCTCTCCTCCTTTTTCTCTTTCTCATTCTCTATTTCTCACTCTCCCTCTCTCACTCACTCATTCTCTCTTTCTATCTATATATATCTTTCTAGCTCTGTCAGAGAAAGTGGGTGGGAGGGAGTGAGGGAGAGATAGTAAGAAAGATGGAGAGCAAGGGAGAGAAGACATAGATAAGATAGAGTGAGTAATTAGGAAAAGAGAGAATACATGAGAGAGCCAGAGTAGGAGAGTATTTAGATGAGAGTGAAGTAGAGACGATAGATAAAACAAAGCATCGTCTCCCTTTCTCTCTTTCTTTCAGTCTTGCTCTCTCTCAATCAATCTCTCTATCTCTCATTTTTCACTTCCCACTCTAACCCTCTCACACTCTCTCTAGTAATCTCTCATCCTTTATTCTCTTTTCTATCTCTCCAATCACTTTCTCTCTTCCCTCACCTTCTCTTCTTTATCTCTTTAATGATGGAGCAAGAGAGTGCAAAAAAAAACGAACATGAGAGGAAGGGAGAGAGATAGTCTTAAAGAGAAAGAAATAAGGAAATGAGAAGGTGGAGAAGATTTCTCCCTCTCTCCATCCCATTTCGTCCCTCTATCTCTTTCTCACTCTCTTTAGCTCCCTCTCCAAAAGGGAGAGCGATAGTGAGGGAGAGAGAGAATAGAGAGAGGAAACGGCTTAGAGAGAGTGGGTCGGAAGGAGGGAGAGAGGGAGAGAGATAGATGGTTGATGAGAGAAATAGAAGAGAAAGATAAAAAGAGTGTGTGAAGAGAAAGTGAGGGACAGAGGAAGAGATGGAAAGAGGAGAGTGATAGAAAGTGAGCAAGAAAGGGAGGGAGGCCTTCCCTCTTGCTTTACCTCTCTCTCAACCTCTTCTCCCTTCAAATTTCTGCTTCTATCTATCTATCTCTCTCTCTCCTCTGCTTCTCTTACGCCACTTATGCTCCCTCTCTTTACCTCTCTCTCCACTTGTCTTTTTCTTCTCTCGCACTCTCGCTTCCTCATTTTCTTTCTACTTATGTCTCTCTCACACACAATCTCTATACCTCTTCATTTCTCTCATTCTCTCTCCCTACTTCTCTCCCTCCCTCATTCCCTCTCCTACCCTCTCTTTCTCTCTCTCTCTCTCTCTTTCCATCTATACCTCCCACTCACTATGTTTCTATCTCTTTCACTTTCTCTCACTCTCCCTCCCTCCCTCCTTTTCTCTTTCTCTCTTATATTATCTGTCTTATGTTTCCCATAGTTTTTATCTCTTATGTTTTTTCTTGCTTCCTTTACCGTTCTCTTTTCTTTTTCTCTCTTATTCTCTATCTCTCTCTTTCTCGATCTCTACCTCTCTCACTATATATCTCTCTCTCTTATCTCTCTTTCTTGCACTTTCTTCTCGATCTCTCCTCTGTCTCTCCCTTTGTATCTCTCACCTTCTCTCTCTCCTTAACTCTCGTTCTTTGTCACTCTCTCTCGTGTGTCACCCTCTAACCCTTGCTCTTTCTCTCCTCTCTCACAGTCTACCTCTCTCTACCTAGTTCATTCTTTAGCTCACTCTTCCCATTCATGTACCACATTATCACTCTCCCTGTCTATCTTGCTCTCCTTTTCTCTCTCTCTTTCTTTATCTCTCTTTCAGTCTTGATATCCCTCTCTCCCTCTTTCTCCTAATCTCTCTTCACTTCTTTGCCTTCTCTCCATCTAACACTTTCTTTTTCTCTTTCACGAGTGACGGAGAGAATGAGAGAGATGATGAAATAGAGAAAGAGAGAAGTAGAAAGATAAAGGGGAAGAAAGGATAAGATTTAAAGATAGTTAAGGAATGAGAGAGAGAGAATCTCTATCCCACTATCTCTCTTCCACCTTTCTCTCATTTCTCAGCATCTATTTCTCTCATTAGCTCTCTCTCTCTCTCTCACATTCTCTCCATTTCATTTCCTCTCATTATTTCTATCTTTCACTCTCTAGCTTTCTCCCTTTTTCTGATTTTTTTACTAGGCCTCTCTTATGCTCCCTCCACCTCTATATTCTATATCTCTTACTATTTTAATCTCTCTCTCAATCTCCCTCAATGTCTCCCTTTGTGTTTTTCTCTCTCTCTCTCTTTCTTGGTTTTCACACTCTATCTCTTTATCTCTCTCCATTTTTCTCTCTTACTTTCTCATACTCCCTCTCACACTCTCCCTCCCTCTCACTTTTTATTTCTTCTCTTGCTTTCTCCATCTCTCGCTCATTCTTTCTCTTTCACTCCCTCTTTCTCACTATCTCTCATTCTCCCTCCTTTTTCTTTCTTTCCCTCGCGATTACTATTGCTCTTCTTTATGTTTTTTTTCTTTTATTCTCTCTCTCTCACTTTCTCTCCCTCATTCTCTCTCTCATTCTCTATCTCACATTCATCCTTTTTCTCCCCCTCCCTCTCCCCTCTTATTCTCTCTCTTTCTCTTCTATTTTTCTCTTTCTTGCTCTTCTCTCTCCCTCTTTTGCCTCTCACTTCCACCTATCTCTCTCATTCTAATTTCAAGGGTGAGGGAGTGGAAGGGATATGGCCTCTCTCTCTCTCTTTCCCTCCCTCTCTTGCTCACTCTACCCCTCTTTCTTGTTATATCTCTCTATTACTCTCTTTACATCACTTTTCATCCCTCCCTTTTCTGCCCTCTCTCCTTATCTTAGTTTCTCTCTCTTAACTCGCTCTACCTCTCCCACTCTTTATTATTATTCTCTCTTCTCTTTCTCTCACCCTTTTCTCTATCTCTCTCTAACTCTTTCTCTCACTCTCTCTTTACCTCTCTCTTAACTTGCCCGCCTCTCTCTCTCTCACCCTTCTTTCCCTCTCCTCTAAGAGTGAGAGAGATTGAGAGAGATTATGGGAGAGAGAATGGATAGAAAGCGTGATTGAGAGATTGAGACAGAAAGATAGGTTGATATCAAGAAAGAAATAAAGAGAAAATCAAGATAGAGAACGATAGTGAGAAGGCAAGAGATAAAGATAGAGGGAAAGCGGGAAGTACAAACTCCCTTTCTTATAACTTCAACCTCTTTCATACCTTCAACATGTACCTCCTTTATCTTTCTTAATCTCTCACTCCTTCACTCGAGCTGTTGAGAAGAGTGTGGAGATCTCTAACTCTCTATTCTCTCCTCTCTTTCTCCGTCTTTCTTACATTTTAAAGTGGGAGAGATGGAAAGATAAAAAGCGAGGGATAACGATAGAGATAAAGAGAAAGAGTGCGAGAGATGGAAAGATAAAGAGTGAGGAAGAGAGAGATAACGACAGTGAAAAAGAGAAAGAGAGCTAAAAAAGGGAGAGAAGAGAAAATAGAGAAAGCTAGAGAAAGAGAGAGTGCGTGTGAGAAAGAGAGCGGGTCTTGCTAAGATCTATTTCTCTCCATCCCTAGCTCTTTAGCTCCCTTATTTCTCTCACTCTCTCTTCTCTCTTTCTCTCCATCTATGTATCACTTTTTCACTCCAATTCTCTGCCACTCTCTTCTGTTGCTCTCTTCGCTCCCTCTTTTACTTCCCTCTCAAACACTCTTTTCTTCCTTCTACCTACCTCTCTATCTTTCTCTCTCTCCCTCTCTCCTCTAACTCTATCACACTCTAATTATAGTGGGAGAGAGATAAAGATAAAAAGAGAGCTGATTCACTCTCTCACTCACTCTTCTCTCCCTCTTTCTCCACTATTTCTCCTCTCCCACCCTCTTTGTAACAATCTCACACACTCTCTCTTCTTATACTTTGTTTTCCCCTCTTTAATTCTAGTATCCTTTCTCTTTAAATCCTTCATGCTCTCTCTCATTCTTTCCCATTCTTTTTCTTCCACTCTCTTCCTCCTCTATCCTTCACTCACCCAGTCACTCTCCCTCCACTCTCTCAATTTTTCTTCACTCTCTACAACTCTCTCCAACCATCCTACCTTCCCTCTCTTATGCTCTCTCTTTCTCTCTCTCTCTCTCGCTCTTATATTTTCTCTCACGTTCTCTCTTTATCTATTTCTTTATGTCTTTATCCCTTCGTCTTTGTATCTCTCGGTCAGAGTAAGAGAAGTAGAAAAAAAGAGTAAAAAAAGGAGAGAGAAAGATTGAGAGAGAGTGTGTGAGGGAGAGATAGAGCAAGAGTGAGAGAAATAGACTGAGATAAATGGAGAAAAAGGAAAAAGAAAGAAGGAGAAATGAGAGAAAGGTGAGCGAGAGAGATGGATAGAGTAGAAGAGAGATGGGAGGGATTGAGACGGAGATGTAATGAGGGACCTAGTGAAAGAATTAGAGAGAGGGAGAGAGGGAGAGAGATAGAGAGTGAGAGGAGAGAGGAGTGAAAGGGAGGAAGTGGAGAGAGAGTGAGAAAAAGATAATGAGAGAGAGATAGTGAGAAATGAGAGAGAGAAGGAAGAGAAATAGTGAGAGAAAGTCTCTCTGTCATTCTTTAACTCTCTCACTCCTTAAGAGAAAAGTGGAGATCATGCCTCTCTCTTTATTTCCCCTTCCATCTTTATGTATCTCACTATCTCTCTAATTCTCTCTCGCACTCATAGAGTGAGAGAGAAAAGAAAGATTTAGACAAAGAAGTGAAGAAAGATTTAAGAGAAAGAGGGAGAAAGAGGTATCAAGAGTGAAGAAGAGATAAACAAAGAAAGAGAGAGAAATGAAAAGCATGAGAGAGAGGGACAGTGATAATGAGGTAAACTCCTCTCTTGCCACCTCTTCATCTTTCAAGTTCTATCTCTCTTGTTCTCTCACTCTCTTCTCTCTCGCTAACTCTTATTCATTTTGTCTCTCTCGCACTCTCCCTTACTCTCTCTCATTTCCCTCATTCTCTCTCCCTACTTCTCTCTCTCCCTCCCTCATTCCCTTTCCCACACTCTCTTCTTTTCTCTTATGTCCTCTCTTGCTTCCTTTATATCTCTCCTCTTTCTCACCAACTTACTCTATTGTTCTCTATCTCATGCTCTCTCGATCTCTATACTCTTTCTCTCCAATTCACTCTCTTGTTCTCTATCTCATTGTCTCTTGATCTCTCCCTCTCTCACTATATTTCTCTTCCTCCTTCTAACCCTCTCTCTCTACCCCCCTCTCTTGATTTGTTCTCACTCTCTCCCTCACTACTGCTCTCCCTATGGGAGAGGGAGCTAACAAGAGTGGGAGAGAGATAGAGATAAGAAGTGGAATGGAGATAGGGAGAGCATCTTCTCTCTCTCCTTGCATTTCTCTTGTATCTCTTCATCCCCACCTCTCACTCTTATTCTCTATCATGCTCTCTATTTCCCTTTCTCTCTCTTACACTCTCTGTTGCCTCTGAACACACACACACTCTCTCTCTCTCTTTGTATTCTTTCTCTCAATTTTCTTTTCTCTAATCACTTCCTCTCAACCCCACCCTCTTTTATAACTCCCTCTCTCTCCCAACTACTCACTGCCTCTCTCTCTCTTGAGTTAAAGCAAGAGAGGGAGAAAAGAAAGAAGGAGAGAGTAACATGGAAAGAGCTAAAGAGAGAAGCGTGAGGTGATAGAGTGAGGGAGAATGAAAAAATAAAGTAAGTCAGAGAGAGGGAGTAGCGAAAGAGAGATTAGAGAGACGTAAGTGAGAGAGATCGATTGCTAGAGTTAGAAGAGAGGGAGAGGAAATGAAGAGAAAAATAAAGAGAGGAGAAGAGAGAGGAAGCTAGAGAGTGGGAGAGGAGAAGATGGTATAAAGAGCTATAGAAAGAAATAAAGGGTGAGAGCAATGCAAGAAATATCTGTCTCTACCAAGAGAAGGAGAGAGAGGGGGAGTGTGAGAGAAATAGAGAGTGAAATGAAGAGAGAAGAGGTAAACGAACGAGGTAGAGAGTGCGAGAGGGGTGAGAGAGAGAGATGGAGAGCAATAGAGAAGAAGAGAGAGTAGAAGAGAGAAAGGAGGGATTGATATAGAGAGATCTGGTAAGGGTCTTGTGAAATATCGAAAGAGAGGGAGAAAGATAGAGAGTGAGAGATAGAAAGAGAAAGAGGAAGTGAAAGGGAGGGAGTGGAGAGAGTGTGAGAGAGATAATGAGCGAAATAGATACTGAAAATGAGAGTGAGGGGGAAGAGAGAGAGTGGGATAGAGAGTCACTCTCTATCATTCATTCACTCTCTCACTTTCATTATCTTTAAATCTTACCCTCTCTTCCTCTATATTTCTCTTCTCTCTTTCTCTATTTCATCCTCTCCCTCATTCTCTGCCTTACTCATAGAGTGAAAGAAAAGAAAGTGTTAGACAAAGATAAGCCAAAGTAGTGAAGAGAGATTCGGAGAAAGAGGGAGGAGAGAGGGATATTAAGAGTGAAAGAGAGATAAAGAAGAGAGAGAGAGAAAGGGAGAGCAAGAGCGACAAGGAGAGTGATAATGTGGCAGATGAATGGAGAGAGTGAGCTAAAGAATGCGAGAGGTAGTGAGATGTAGACTATGAAAGAGGAGAGAGAGCAAGTGTTAGAGGGTGAATCATGAGGAGAGTGATAAAGAATGAGAATTAGGGAGAGAGAGAGAGAGAGGGAAGAAGGTGAGAGATAGAGTTTGAGAGATAGAGAGGGAGAGAGGGAGGAGAGATCGAGAAGAAAGAGCAAGAAAGTGAGAGAAAGAGAGATATAGCTAGAGAGAGGAGGAGATTAAGAAAAAGAGAGATAGAGAGCAAGAGAGTCAGAGAAAGAAAAGTTAAAGAAAGAAAGAAAGAGGTATAGGAAATAGAACATAAGAGAAAAAAATATGAGAGAACATAAGAGATAGATAATATAAGAAATTGGAGAGGGAGGGAGGAAAGGAGAGTGAGTGAAAGTAAGAAAGAGGGAGAGATAGTGAGTGGAAGGTACAGAGGAAAAGAGAGAGAGAGAGAAAGAATGAGAGGGTAGGAGATGGATGAGGGAGGGAGGGAGAGAAGTAGAGAGATAAAATGTGAGAAATGGAGAGGTAAAGAGATTGTGTAAGAGAGACATAAGTAGAAAGAGGGAGAGGAAGGGAGAGTGAGAGAGAATAAAGGGACAACTAGTGAGAAGCAAAGAGAGGGAGCATAAGGGGAGTGAGAGCAGTAAAGTAGATGGAGAGATAAAGAGAAGGAAAATGGGAAGGAAGAGAGAGGGACAGTGTGTGTGATTGACATATATAAAGAAGACAGAGAAAAATGAAAGGAGTAAGGGCGTGAGTGGAAGGGAGAGGGAGTGATGGTGGGAGAGAGAAAATGAGAGCATGTGAGAGACGGAGCAAGAGGGTGATATTTTATCTCTCTCTTTCTCTATCTCTCTTTCTCAATCTCTCCCTCTTTCTCGCTATACCTGTCTCTCTTGCTCTCTCTTTCTTGCTTTTTATTCTCCCTCTCTCTCAACCATCTGTCTCTCCCCCTCTCTTCCTCCTTCCGAGCCTTTCTCTTTAACCACTCCCTCTCTCTGTTCCTCAATATCGTACACCTTTTGGAGAGAGAGCTAAAGAGACTGAGAGAGACATAGAGGGATGAAATGGGATTGAGAGAGAGAGAGCATCTTCTCTTCCTTCTCATTCTTTCTTTATATCCTTTTTTCACTATCTCTCTCCCTTCCTCTCATGATCATTTTTTCGCACTCTCTCGCTCCATTAGAGAGATAAATAAGAGAAGATGAGGGAAGAGAGAAAGTGATAGGAGAGATAAAAAAGTGAATAGAGAATTAGAGATTACAGGAGAGTGTGTGAGAGAGTTAGAGTGGGAGAAAGAGGAGAAAGAGATTGTTAGAAATGAGAGATAGAGAGATAGATTGAGGAGACCGAGAGAGAAAGAGAGATAGAGAGAGAAAGGGAGAGGATGCTTGATTCTCTCTCTCCTTCCCCTCATCTTAACACTCTCCTACTCTGACATATATTCTCACTTTTTCTAATCACTCACTCTCTCTTATATCTCTTGCTCAATCAATCTATATCTTCTCTCTCTTACTAGCCATCTCTCTTTCTCTTTCTCTCCCTTCCTCCCTCTCAATAGAGGAAGAAAAATATATATATAGACAAGGGAGAGTTAGTGAGTAAGAGAGGGAGAGCGAGAAATAGAGAATGAGAGAGAGAAATAAGAGGAGAGAAGAGAGGGCAGGAGGGAGGGATAGAGATAGAGAGAGTATTCCTCCATCTTTTTCCATGCTTAGAGTTTCTCTCTAACTCTTTTTCTTTGGTTCTCTCTAGCTCTCCCTCTCTATCTTTATCGCTCACTTCATCTCTCCCTCTCTCTTTCTTTCTCTTTCTCTAACTATCTTTCTCCCTCTTACTTTAAATCTATTTCCTCTTACTCCCACTATCTCACTCAATCTCCTTATCTCTTGAGAAAGATAAGGAGAGAAAAAAGAGAGTGAGAAAGAGGGAGAAAGTTAGTGAGAGATAGTTCATATGAAAGAAAGAGATACAAATTCTAAAGAGCAAGAACTAAATAGAGTGAGTAGAAAGGAAGAGAAAGCGGGAAGAGTGAGAGCCAAAGTTAGAGTAGGAGAGAATTTTTTTCTGTCATCTCTTCTCTTTCTATATGTAGGGTGGGAGAGTGCGAGAGGAAGAGAGATAAAAGAGGGTGTGGAGAGAGGGAGGGGAAAAAATGAGTTTTGGAGGAAGGGAGTGTCAGAGAGAGTGAGAGGAGAGATAAGAAGAGAAGAAATATCTCACCCTCTTCTTCCCTCATCTCCTCTCCCCCTTTATCTCTTTTATTATCTCCCCTCCCTCTTTATCCCTCCCATTACCTCACTGTCACTCTCCGTGAGTGAGAAAGTGACAATGAGAGAAAGAATGAAGGAATGAAATTAAAAGAGACAGACATAGAGTAGGAGAAGAGGGAGAGCGTCAAGGAAAGAGATAAAATGAGAGGAGCATTAAGGAAGAGGAAGAGATTTTCATTTGTCTTTCTCTCCCTCTCGCACTCTTCTCTCCCTCTTTCACATCTATTTGTCCTCTCCCACCTTCTCTTTGTCTCTCACTCACTCTTTCTATCTACCTCTCTCTCTTCTCTAATTATTTTCTCTCTATCTCTCTATTTGCTCTCTCTCAACCTTCAACCTCTCTCTTCATCTCTCTCTCACTCTTTGTCCCTCTCCCTCTTCTTTCACTTTCCCACTCTTGGTCTCTCCCTCCTCACTCACATTCTTCTCTCACTAGCACCCTCTATCACTCCCTCACTCATTTCCTCTCTGTCTCATTCCTTCTCTCATTATTCTCATTCTTTAGTCTTCTTTCTCTTTCTCTCACTCTATATCAATCACTCCTTTCTGTCTTACTCTCCTTTTCTATTCTCCCTCCTCTTCTCCTCTTCTTCTCTATCTCTCACATTCATTCTCTCTTGCCCTATCTCCCACTAAAACTCTCTCTCTCCCCTCTCGCTTCTTGCCTCCCTACTTATACCTCTCCATTCTCTCTCTTACCCTCTATCTCTTATGTTCTGTGTTGCTTTCTCACTCTTACTCTATCTCTAAAAATCTTTCTTCCTTCATGTTCCTTGGCCTTCTCTCTCAAATTCTTTCTCTCACACATCCCTCTCATTCTCCCTTGCTCGCCCTCATCTATCAATATTTATCCTTTAATTTCTCTCTCTAAGAAGAGGTGGGGAGAGTGAGAGAAATAGAGAGAGATGGAGGGAGACGGAGCCTTGTTTTATTCACAACCTTGCTCTTTTTGTTTTTTTATCACTCCCTCAACTTGTTCCTGATTGAATGAGAAAAGGAAGGAGAAAGAGCGAATATGATAGAGTAAGTGGGAGAGATATATAGCTAGAGAGTTAGAGAAATGAGACAAAAGGTAGGTTGAAATATGGTGAGATAAGGAGAGATAAAGAAGAAGGGACAAAGAGATAGAATAGAGGGGGAAGGAAAACAAGAGCAAAAGAGAGGAGGAAAAGAGAAAAGCTAGAGGAAGAGAATTAGAGAGAATGATAAGGATAAAAAGATTGGGAGATATGTGGGGAGAGAGAAGGAAAAGAGAGAGTGAGAATGAGAAGGAAAGGGAGAGGATGAGAGATAGATTGAGAAAGTGATCAGTGAGTGGGAGAGCGGGAGAGTGAGGAGAGAGGGAGAAAGGAAGTGTGGGAGAGGTTTTGCTCTATCTCTTCTTCACTCTCCCTCCTGTGTCTCTATCGTCTATCTCTCTAATTACCACCCTCCCTCTCTATCACTCATAGAGCCTAACTTTTCTCTCTACCTCTCATTATTTCATACCCTCTCTCTTCTCTCTCACTCTATCTATTTCTATCTCTCTTTCTCTATCTTTCATCCCTCCTCTCCCTCAGTATCCCTCTCACTATCCTTCTCACACATGCTCCCTCTTTTCCACTCTTCTCTCTCCCTATTCTCTCTATCTCTACTCTTGCTCTCTCACTCCACTTACTTCAAATCTCTCTCTCTCTCTCACTCACTCCTTGTTCCTTTTATCACCCTCTCATTCTCTTGATCCCTCTTTTATTGTATACTTATTTCTCTCAATCATTCACTCTTGTCTCTCTCTCTATCTCTCTCTCTCTCTCCCACACACACACACTTGCTCCCTCTTCCTTTCTTGTCTCGCTATCCCTTTCTTGCCCTCTATCTCTTATTTATATCTCACACATTACGAACACTAAGAAATAAAATACTTGTTGATGCTGAAATTCATAAAAAATTGAATGGCTTTATGAATGGAGTCAAATATGCATTATTTATTGAAAAATATGTTCGAGTACTTTCTCTCTGTCTCTCAAAGAGAGATAATAATGAGGGAGATAGAAAGATATGTCAAATGGGAGAAAAAATATAAGGAAAGTAAGAGGTGAGTGAGAGAGAGAGAGATAGAGAGAGAGGAATAGATGAGGGAGAGAGTAAGTGATAGAGTGAAAGATAGCTTAAAGAAATGAAAGAATGAGCAATAAAGAGATGGGGAGAGAACAAGTGAGAGAGAGAAATAGAGGGTGATAAGCAAGTAAAGGGGAGAGATAGAGAAGGAGATAGAAGAGCAATAGAAAGAAGAGAAAGAAAAAAATTGACAGAATATGAGAGACGTAGGAGGGCTAGCGAGGGGGAATAACAACAAAGAGAGGGAGAGGGATAGAGTGAGAGGCAAGGAGTTGGAGAGAAAGTGATAGAGAGATAATGAGAGAAAGGAAGATAGTGGGAAAGAGAAAATGCCCGTGATGATATAGAGAGGGAGGGAGAGAAAGAGCAACATAGAGAGAGCGAGAAAGTAAGAGAAAGTGAAAAAGAGAGAGAGCAAGAGAATAAGAGAAGGAGAGTGAGAGTGAGGGAGGGATAACGAGTGACATAAGGAGGGACAGAGTGAGAAAAGATAAAGTTTCAACCTTCTCTCAAACTATCCCTCCCTCTTTTTCGCTCCTGTTTTCCTCCTTGCTTTCCTCCCTCCCACAATCAAGCAACTTCCCTCCATCCATCTCTCCCACATTGCTCTCAATCTCTATTGCTTTCTTTTTTTTTCAATATCTTAATCTCTCTATTATCTCTCTCACACTCTCCCTCATTCACTCTCTCCATCCCTCTCTATCAACCCTCTATCACTTATTTTCTCATTCTTCCTCCCTCTTTGATTTTTTCAAACAATCAACTTGTCTCCCTCATCCTTAATTCTAATTTCACTCTCAACCTATCTCCCATTATCTCTCTTCCTCCCTCCCTCTCTCCTCCTCCCTCCCTCACTCTCTTTTCCTTTCTCTCTATACTTTTTCTGTCTCATGGAGATTGAGGGTGAGAGAAAGAAAGATAAATGGACAAAGAAAGGGAAGGATGATGTGAGATAACGGGATGGGGATATAAACAAAGAGAGAGTTAGAGAGAGAAGAAGAAAAAGAGGCATTAAGGGAGAGCCTCCAGAGAAAGAGAGAGGAAAGGATAGTGGTAGTGAGAGTCAAGGAGCAATAAAACAGAAAGGTGGAAATAATGGAAAAAAATACATGGGAGTAATATAGAGAGAGTGTGACAAACAAAAAAGAAAGGGGGAAAGGTAAATAGATGGATGGGGAGGGAGGGAGAAAAGATAGAGAGATAAAGAGTTTTAGACAGAGAATAAAAAAGTGAGACGGATAGAAGGGATAAGGAAAAAGAGAGTAAGTAGAGAGCGGCAAAGAGGGGGGAGAGTTGGAGGAAGAAAGAGAGGAACCAAGAATGTGCAGAGCTAGAAAGTAGACAAAGAGATGGAGAGCTAGAAGGAGATGGAGGATAAGATATAGTGAGAGTAAGAGAGAAACAGAAAAGGAGAGAGAGTGGGAGAGTGAGATAAGAGGAAGACCGAGAGAGATTATGTGAGAGAATGTGAGAAGGAAGAGCGAGGGACAAAAAGGGATAGAGAGGGACAAAAAGAGGGGAGAGAGAAGAAGAAATTTAGAACGAGATAGCAAGAGGAGAGATAGAGGGATATATGAGAGAAAGAGAGAGTGAGAGTAGTTAGGTGGATAAGGAAAGAGATAGCGAGGGATAGGAAGGGTGGGAGGGAGAAGTAAGAGATTAAGTGAGAGAGAAATCATAGAAAGAAGGAAGGGTGTGGATGAGAAAGAGAAAGATAAAGCGGAAGGCATATAGATAGATAGGGAGGGACAAGGAGGAACATGGAGCAAGGGTGGGAGAGGAAGTGGAGTGATAGAAAACAGGAGAGAGTAGGACTCAGATATAGTTGGAGAGAGATGGATTGAGCTAAAGGGAGAAAGAAAAAATGCAAGATGGAGAGCTATGAAGATGAGAACGAGAGAAGAAGAAAGACGAAGAGCTAGAAAGAGATGGTGGGTGAGATAGCGAGAAGTGAGTGAGAGAGAGAGAGAGAGAGAGTAAGAGAGAAAGAGAAAGAGATTAAGAGAGTGATATAAACTACGAGAGATGGAGATATAAAAGTGAGAGAGAAAAGGAGTAGGAGAGAAAGCAAGAGAGATGGATAGTGAGAAAGAGATGCCTCAATCATTTCCCTCTTTGTCCATCTCTTGATCTCACCTTTCTGTCAACCTCTCATTTTCTATCTCACTTATGTCTTCCTCAATCACTCTTTCTACCCCTCTCTTTCTTTCTCCATCTCTTCATCTTCTTCTATAAGAGAGGAGGGAGAGATGAAGAGTTAGAGGTTGAGGCATGAAGAAGATGAATGGAGAGAGTTATTTAAAGAATGATCAAGGTGGAGAGAGGTAGACAATGAAAGGGGAGGGAGGAGCAAGAGTTTGAAGGTAATACATGAGGGAGAGTGACAAAGAATGAGAGTTAGTGAGAGAGGAACGAGGGTGAGCAAGAGAGATAGAGCTTGAGAGATATAGAAGGACAAACAGAGAGGAGAGATAAAGAAGAAAGAGTTAGAAATAGAAAGCAAGCGAGAGAGAAAGATAATGAGAGAGAGGAAGAGATTGAGAGAGGAAGAGATAGAGAGCAAGAGAGTGAGGGAGAGAGATAGAAGTGAATGTATAGAAAGTAAGAGAGAGCACTAGTGACACAAAAAATATGAGAGAAAATAAGAGATTGATAATATAATGGAGGTAGGGGAGCAAGGGACGGATGGAGAGTGAGAGAAATCAAGAGGAAGTATGAGAGATAAATAATAAATATTGTAACTAAGAGGTAGAGCGGGAAAGAGAGATAAAAAAACAAAGAGAGGGTGAGAGAGGGAAGGAGGGGGGAGAGAGAGTATTAGGGAGAGAGAATGAGGGAAATGGAGAGGTAAAGTGAGTGTGTGTGAAAGAGACTAGTAGAAAGATAGTGCAAGAGAAGAAAGAGAGAGATAAAGGGAGAGGTGAAGAGAGGGAGCAAAAGGGGGGTGAGAGAAGTGAGGGAGAGAGAGAGATAGAGAGAAGGAGAAATGTGGAGGGAAAAGTGATATGCATATATGCAAGACAGAACCATGGGGATTGATGTTCTTATTAGAAAACCATATGTGCTATGCTAAAACCGAGAAGATTTGATAGAAATATTCTTGATAAGCTGAGAAAGAACTCTTTAGGCCATGACCTAGAGTTCCGTTAAAATCCTAAGGAAACCGTGGGAGACAATCAAAATGCAAGTTCTTTTGCAAAGAATCAAAAGTCCCTTTCTCATTTGAAGTAAGCTATATATATAGACTAAAGTTTACAAGCAAACAAAATAGAAGATAAAATATCTTCTTAAACAAATAAAAAAAAACTACATCATGTTGGCATGCAAGCCATTATTAAACTGCAACAAAAATACAAAATAATATGATTATTTTATCCTTGGGCTTGGAATAAGTTGACAATCTTTGTGTCTCTTTCTCCTTAGATCCCCTTGAGCTTGAGTCCAAGCCTTCTAGACTAATCTATTAAGAGCTTCTTTCACCTTTTTGGCATGACATCTAGTAATTGGCCCACATGGAACTTGAATTAAATCTTCTCTTGAAGTCGTGTCATTACCATCCATGGTATCATTTGCATCAAAATAAGGGTGAGAGAGTGGTAAAGTAAAAGAGTGAGAAAGCCTCCCTCCCTTTCTTCCCCACCCTCTATCACACTCCTCTCTTTTTTCCTCCCTTCCTCTCTCACTCACTTTCTCTTCACACGCAATCTCTCTTTCTCCTCTCATTCTCTCATGAACCATCTCTCTCCCTAACCACCTCTCTTTATTTGTTCTCTCTCTCTCCCTCACTATCACTCTCCCATTGGAAAGGGAGCTAGAGAGAGAGAAAGAGGGACGAATTGGGATGGAAAGAGGGAAAGCATCTATCTCACTTATCTTTTCTATGTTGCTCTCTTTTCACCACTATCTCTCTTCCCTCCTCTCTTATCTCCATTTTTCTTTTGCACTCTCTATCTCTTCATCATTAAAGAGAAAAAAGAAGAGGTCAGAGAAGATAGAAAGTGATAAGAGAGATAGAAAAGAGAAGAGAGAATGAGAGATTACATGAGAGAGTGTGAGAGAGTTAGAGTGGGATAAAGAGGAGAGAGAGGTGAGAAATGAGAGATAAAGAGGGAGAATGAGAGACAAAGAAAGAGAGATGCTTATATGTCTCTCTTCACTCCTTCCCTTTCTTTAATCCTTTAATGTATTCTCTCTCTCTATTCCAATCACATAATCTATCTTCTATCTCTTGCTCAAACTTTCTCTGCATTCTCTCTCTAGCTCTCTATCTCTCTCACCTTCTCTTCCTCATTCCCTCCCTCCATCTCTCAGTGAGTGAGAAAGTGAAATAATACTCCACCCACTCTCTCTCATTCTATGTCGCTATCCCTCTTCTCTCACATTCTCATTTTCACTCACTATCTCTCCCCCACTCTAACTCTTGAGCTCTCCCTCCTCTCTCTTTTTATCCTCTCTCTCTCTCTGTTGCTCTTTCTCTCTATCCCTATTTATCTCTATCTCTCATCTCCACTCCATCTCTTTCTTTCTCCATATCTCACGCTCGCTCAGTATTTCTCACTCTATCTCTCTCAATAGACAGGGAGTCCGAGAGATACTGAGTGAAAGAGGAAATAAATAAAGAAGAAGAGATGGTGAGTTATAGAAAAACAACTCTATCGATCTTTCTTTCTCTTGTCTTCTCTTACTATGATATGAAAAAGAGAAAGAAGAGAGAAGAGAAGTTCAAAAGAAAGAGAGATCTGAGGAGAGAGAGGGGGGACGGAAGAGAGAATGTGAGAGAGAAGGGTAAACGACTGGGAGGGTGTTAGAAAGAGAAAGAGAGATAAAAGGGTCGAGATAATGAAGATAGGGAGAGAAAAAATAATCAATAAGCGAGGGAGGTAGTCAGAGGTAGATTGTGATTGAGAAAGAGACATGTTGAGATAGAGAGAGTGAAGAGAGGTGGGCAAGCAAGAGCAACAAAGATAGTGGAAAAAAAGAGAGGGAGAAAGAGTGAGAAAGAGAGAAGTCTGATTAAAAGAGAAGAGAGAGCATGAGAATAAAGAGCGAGAGAGTGGTGAAGAGCAAGGTAAGAGATAGATAAGGAGAGTAAGTAAGAGAGGGAGAGGAAGACAAAGAGGTAAAAATTGTAATAGAGTAATAGAATGAGAAAGAGAGGGAAGAGTGAGCAAGGGAGGAAGGGAGAGAGAGAGAGGCCCTATAGCTTCAACTCTTTCACACTTCTAACGAGAGAGAGATATATGGGAGAGTGAGAGAAAAAAAGAGGGAGAGAGAAGAGAAAGAAAGAGAAAGAGAGGAGTTAGAGAAAGGAAGGAAGGGATGAGGAAGGGTGGGAGAGAAACATTGAATGAGAGAGAGAATGAGAGAGAGAAAATGAGGGAGAGAAAGTGAGAGAGAATGAATGATAAAAATGGCAAGAGGAAGATTAGTGGTGAGAGAGGGAGAGGGAAAGATAAGAAAGAGAGAGAATTAGAGTTAATGTTAAAGAGAGATGGAGAGAAAGAAAGAAAGAGAGATTGTGAGAGAAAAGAGCTAGACGGATCAAGAAAAGTGAGTGACAAAGAGAGAGAGTGTATGAGAGAAAGTAAGCGAGAAAAAGGGAAAGAGAAATTGATGGAGCTGAGAACAAAGATAGAAAAATGATAGAGAGAATGAGCAAAGATGATATCTAAAGGGAGCGAAGAGAAAGAAGGAAAGCAAAAAGTTAAAAAAAAGTAGAGAAAGAAGGATAAAGATAGAAAGCTAGGGAAGAGGGAGAGACAATTAGATAAAGAGAAAAAGAGGGAGGGAGAGAGAGTGTGAGTGGAAAGAGAGAAGAGAGAGTGAGATTGATAGAGAAAGGGAGGAGGGAGCACAACAGAAGAGAATGGAGAGAGCTACAACATACTATTTGACTCTCTCTCTCTCTCTCTTCTACCATGTTCTTTCCCTCTCTTTCTTTCAATTGGTATATTTCTCAGCATCTCACTACCCCTTTCATCACTCTCTACCTCTCTCCTACCCTCTCTATTCTCTATATCTCTCATCTCTCTATCTTAGTCTTTTATCTCCCTCTCTCTCTCTCCCACTCTCTCATCATCTCTCCCTCAATTTATATCCCTCTCTCAATCACTATATGTATCATATCATCAACCTCTCTCTCACACACTCTCTCTCTTCCACCACTCTCAACCTCTCCCTATCTTTTTCTCTCTTCTTTATCATTTTTTGTTTTAGTCTCTCTCTCTGTATCTCTCTAGTAAGATAGAGGGAGGTAGAAAGAAAGAAGATAAGAGAGAGGAGGAAGAGAGAATGAGTGTGACATTGAGAGAAGATGGAAATTTAAAAAGAAAGAGAAAGATATAGATAGAGGGAGAGAGCAAGAGTTAAGAGTGAGAGAGAGGTAGAGATAAAAAGAGCTAGAGAGAAAGAGAAAAAAAAGATAGTTTGAGTGGGAGAGAGATAGACATTGATGAGAGAGGGAAGGAAAGAGAGTGAATAGAGAGGGAGAGTCCAGAGATAGTTAGTGGAGAGGTATATAAGAGAAAAGAGATCTCACCCTCTTCTTCTTCTTCTATCTTCCATGCCTCTCCCTTCTCTATCTCAGTATCCCTCCATTCATCGTATCCCTCTCTTTTATTTGCTCCCTCTTTGAGTGAGACTGAGATAATGATAGATAGTGTAGGAGAGAAAGAAAATGAGTGAGAATGAGAGTGGGAGAAAAGGGAGAGTGACATAGAATGGAAGAGAGTGAATGGAGAATTGAAGGAAAGAGGGCTCTTTCTTTCTCTCTCTCTCACATGCATTCATTTCTCTCTTTATTTCAACTCTCCATGTCCTCTCCCATCTCTCTCTAACTCTCTCAATTGTTCTGCCACTCTCTTCTTTAACTTTGTCCCACACTAACTCTCTCAGATGCTTGCTTATTGCCTCACACTCACTCTCACATACACACACTCTCTCTCTCTTACTCTCTCTCTCACCCTCCTCTCTCTCTATCACTCGCTCTCTCAAACTATCAACATGTCTCTCTTCACTCTTCTATTAAGAGATAAAGAAAAAGAGATATCAAGGGTGAGAGAAGCAAGAGAGTGTGCGAGAGGGAGGAAGATAGTGACGGGGATTATGAGAGGGAAATAGGTAAGTAGTTTAGGATTGGGGAGAGTTCGATGAAAGAGGGAGAAGTATAGGGGACAAGTTGATGGTATGAGAGAGGCTGAGAGGAGATGAGAGAGAAGAAAGAGAGAACAGATAGAGAGACAGGAAGAGAGAGTGAGTGTGAGAAAGAGGGAGGGATAGGGAGAGAATTGAGAGAGGAAGTAAGATTGAGAAAGAGGTGAGTAAGAGAGATAAAGAGTGAAAGAGAGGGAGAGAATGAAGGAAGGAGCAAAAAAAAGAGAGTGAGATAGAGAGAGACACAGATAGTTTTAGAGATGGGGACACCAATGGATGGAGGAATAGAAAGAGAGTTAGAGTCAAAAAGTGTTAAATTTATTGAGAGGGAAAGTGATAGAGAGACAATGAGAGAAAGAGAAAGAGGGAGGGGGAGAATGAAGGGAGGCATTCATTCTCTCCCACCCTCCCTCCCCCTCACTATTGCTCTATATAGATTTCCATCTTTCTCATACAATCTTTCCTTCCTGCACTCTCCCTCTCTCATTCCCTCTCCTAACTATCTTCTCTCTATCACTGTTTATTTTCTTATATCAACTTCTCTCTCTCTATCTTTAGCTCAAGCTATCAAGAAAGAATGAAAAAACGTAAGCTAAATAGTGCAAGTGAGAGGTAGAGAGGGATGGATTGGACAAAGATAGAAAGTGAAAGATTGAGAGTAAGAGAAAGAAATAAAAAAGATAAGGATCGAGATAGAGATAAAGCGTGAGGGAGGGATGATAGAGTGGAAGGGAGAGAGAAATAAAGAGGTGGATTGATAGACATACATAAACATAAAAAGAAAATAAGGAGAGAGTGAAATACAGGGATAGAGATAGAAAAATGGAGAGGAAGGGATATGGAGAAGAGAGAGAGTTTGAGAATGCGAGATAAGAGTTAGGGATTTCAAGAAAAGTGAAGGAGTGAGAAGGAAGAAGTAGGAAGAGCGAGAGAGAAAATGATTTCCCTTCTGCTCGCACTATATTACTCTACCTACCTCCCTGTCCCTTTGTCCCTCTCTCAATTCTTTTTCACTCTACTTTTTCTCTCTAACTCTCTATAACACTCCTCTGTCTCTCTCATACTCCATCTTTCTCTATCTCTCTCCCTCCCTCCCTCCGTATCACCTTCCCTTTCCCTTTTCGACTCTTTCTTTTTCTCTCTCATTCTCTCACCATTTCTCTCTATTCTCTCCCCACATCTCTCTCACATTCTTTGTCACTCTTCCTCTCTCTCACTCTTGCTCCCTCCCTCCCCTCTCACCACTGATCTCTCTACCCTATCCACTCTCATTCCATATCACCATCTAATGCTCTCTCTCTCTAACTCTCTCTCTCTCGCTCACTCTCTTTACTCTTTTTTTCCATTCAAAGACTGAAAGAGTGTGATAGATGGGGAAAGGAGGGAGTGAAAGAAAAGAGAGAAGTGAGGGAGGGGTTGGAAGAGAGATACGGAATAGTGAGAGGAGAGAAGAGAGGGAGGGAGGGAGGGAAGAAGTGGAAATGAGGGAAGAAGAGAGTGGGAGTGAGGTATGAGAGAGAGAGAGAGAGAGGAAATTGTTAGAGAGATAAGAATGAGAAAGAGATAGAGAAGAGAGAGGGAATAGAGATTGCAGAGAGCAAGTGGGCAAAAGAGGGGAGAGAGAGAGGAGAAAAGAGGGTAAACTGGGAAAAAGAGAGCAAGAGGTGGCAGATATAGAGGGACAAGGAAATAGGGAGGGATAGAAAGATAAAGAAAGAAAGAGATGAAGAGTGGAGGGAGGAGAGAAGTAAGTGAGAAATGGAAGGTGGGAGAGAGGGTATGAGAAAGAGGAATTGCGGAATAAGGGAATAGAGACTAGAAAGAAAGAGTGAGAGAGATAAAATAAGAGACCGAGTATGAGGGTGAAGGAGAAAATAGAGGAAGGGAGATGGATAAAGTAAGGAGAGCTCTCAGTATATCTGTCTCTCTCTCTTAATATTTTTATCTCTAGTTTTCTCTCTCTTACTCTCTCTCCTAGTCTCTCCTCCGAAGGAAGGGAAGCAGAGAGTGGGTGGGAGAGGAAATCAGGGAGATAGATGGAGGAGATAAACTGAGCTGAAGAAAAAGAGCAAGAGTGCGAGAGTGAGAGAAGGAGACTGATAGATAATGCCAGAGAGAAGAGAGATGTTCTCTTTGTCTATCTTTCTCTCTCTTTGCTCTTTTCTCTTACTCTCTTCCTCTCTTATTGGATAGGAAAAAAGAGGGAGAGAAATACATGTTTAATTTATGAAAAAGAGTCGAATGAAGTCTATCTCTCTCTGTTTTATAATGATGAAGAAGAGAGAGATAAAAAAAGAGAGAGAAGGATGAAGAGACGAAGGGAGAGTCAGGTTTAGAGGGAGATAAAGCAAGTGAGAAAGAGAAGATAGAGAAAGAGCAGAGAGGAAGAAAGCGAGAGATATTGTGATAAAGAAGAGAGGGAGGACATTTGGTGTGGAGGGAGAGAGATAGTGAAATGAGTGAGAGAGAGAGAGAGAAAAAGAGGCAGTAGAGAAAGTGTGAGAGGGAAAGAGAAATTCAAAGAAAGGGAGGAGAGAGAGGATGTATATGCGGGAATGAGGGAGAGTGGTAGTGATAGAAAGAAAAATGATTTCCCTCGATCGCTTATTTTCCTCTCTATCTCTCTCTCCATATTTATCTTTCTTCATCTTTAGCTACCTCCGTTCTTTTGCTCCCTGTCACTCTCCTTTCCTTTCTCTCATATGCTCCGTCTCTCACAACCCCTTGCTTCTCTCTCTTTTATTTTCTCTTTCTCTTTGTCACATTGTAAATAATGGGGAGAGAGACGAGATAATTTGAGAGGGAGGAGATAGATAGAGAAGAGAATAGAAAATGAGAGATTATAAAAGAAAAAGAGCATGAGAAGGTAGAATGAGTTCTCACTCTCTATCTGTCTCTTTCCCACACTCACTCACTTACGCTGTCTCTCTCGACTCTCCCACTCTCTTTATCACTCTCTCTACCTCACCCTCTTACCACCCTATATCTCTCTCCCACTATACGTCTCTCTCTGTTTTTTTCTCTCTCTTGCTCTTGCTCTCTAGCTCTGTCTCTCTCAAGAGGAAGGGAGAGAGAGGCAAGGATGTAAGCTATAGCGAGTGAGAGAGAGAAAGAGATATAGAGTAAGAGAGTGAGAGAAAACGATACCAAGAGATAGAGAGCAACAGTTGAGGGAAAAGTGATATTTCTATTCTCTCTCTATCTACCTTCATCACTAGCTATCTCGCTCTCTTTCTCTCTTATTCTAGCTCTCATACTTTCTCATTCATACCTTCTCTTGCTTCTCTCCCTCCCTTTCATTTCTTCATCTCTCTTTCTTTCACCACTTAGTTTCCTTTCTATGTTATTCTCTTCTATATTCTCTTCCTTTTCTCACCTCCCTTTTTCTCTCTTTGATCCTCGATCCCTCCAAATCTCAAGTAAAAATATGAAAAAGAGCAAGATGTAGAGAGCACAAGATAGGGAGAGAGTGTATCACCATTTTTTCTCTCTTCCTCCCTCTTTCACTTACCACTTATGTATCTCTTCACTACCTCCTTTTTCTCTCTCACTCATGCTCTGATTTAGAATAAAAAGGAGAGATAGAGAAAGAGTGAGAGAGCTAGAGCAAATGATTGAGGATGACATAAGAGAGAGAGAAAATGAGAGGTAGATAGAAAGATAAGATTCGGAGATGGGACAAGGTGGGAAATGACTCAGGCATCTCCTTCTCCCCCTCCACTTTTTTCTCCTCATCTCACTTAATTTCTCTCTCATACTATCTCTCAACCTCCATCTCTTCTAGCTCTCCATCTCAATTCTACTCTCATTCTCTTCTTTCTAGCTCTCCAACTCTTTTGCATTCTATCCCCCTCTATCTATCACCCTCTCTCTCCATCTATCTCTCACTCAATTTTCTTCTACTCTCTCTTATTGCCTCTCTCTCCCCTACCTCTCCCTCTCTCCCTCGCTGTCCCACCTTGTTCCTCCCTATCTATCTATGCCTTCCCCTTAATCTTTCTCTTTCACCCAATCCCTTCTTTCTCTCTATCATACTCTCTCACTTTATCTCTCATTAGAAGCCCTCCTTATCCCTCACTCTCTCTTTTCCTATCTGCTTAACAACCCATACTCTCTTTCTCCCTATCTTGTTCGCTCTCCCTCCCTCTTTAACCCTCTTATCCCTCTTTTTACCTCACTCTTCACTCAAACATTCTCTTTAATAATCTCTCCCTTCGCCTATTGTCTCACTCTCCCTTTCTCTCTATTTCTCTCTTGCTCTCTCACTCTCGCTATCTCTCACCATCCATCTCTTTCTCCACTTTCTAGTCTCCCCAACTCTTGCTTTCCCTTTCTGCCACCCTTCCTCCCTCCATTCCTCTCTTTGCCTATCTCTACTCACTCTCTTTTCCTCTTTCTTTCTAGCTCTCTCTGTCATTATAACTATCACTCCCCTCTATCCCTCTCTCTTTTTCCATCTCTTCTATTCTCTCACTTTTTTCTTCTATTTCGATATCTATTTATCTACCTATCTCTTTCTCCCTCCCTCCTCATCTCTCTCTTTACCTTTTTTTTCTCTCCTCTTCACCCTTTCTCACACTCTATCCATCTCTCTCCATCTATCTTTCTCATTCTTTCTCTCTTTCTCTTTTACTCTTCTCTGACTCCCATCACCACCATCCTTCCCTTTCTCTTTTGAGGCTCTCCCTAAATCTCTCTATTCCCTCCATCTCTCTCTGATTCCCATCCCTTTATCTTACATGTTCCCTCTCTCTTTCTACACCTTTATCTTTCTCTCTCTCACCCTTAGTCACTTTGATAGATAAACAAATACGGAGACAGAGTGGGTGAGGGACGGAGGGAGGTAGGAGAAGAGAGAGGGAGGGAGAGAGAGAATTAAATAGTGGAAGAGACTGATAGAGAAGGTTTGGGATGAGGAGAGAGACGTGTTTGTGAATTTGAAAAAAAAAGGAAAAAGGATGGAGCATGAGAGAGAGTGAGTGAGACAGTATGAGTAACGGAGGGAGGATAGACTGAGATAGAGAGAATGAGTGAGAGAGGGAGGGAGCATGAGAGAGAATGAATGAGAGAGAATGGGTGAGAGAGGGAGGATAGAGAGAAATGGAGAGAGTGAGGGAGAGATTGAGAGAGAAGAGAAAGAGATGGATAATGATGAGTAAGGGATGGAGGGAGGGACCGTTATTGAGTCAGGGAAGGAAGGAGGGAGGGAGGATGGAGCATAAGTAAAACTTGGAGTGAAAGAGAGGGAGGGATAGTCTGAGAGAAGGTTGATACTTTATCTTCTTTTCCTCTCTCCCTCATTACGTCAGTCATTATCCTCTTACTCTCTCTCTCTATCACTTTCTCTTACTTTCTCTACTCCTCCCTCCCTCTTTCTATTATCACTGGCATTTTATCTTTCTCACTCTCTCTTACACTCTCTCCTACATCTTACTCTATCCCTCTCTCTCACTCTCTCTTTATTGCTATTTCTCCATCCCTATCCCTTTTATATCTCTTATATTCTCCAAATTTTCTTTCTTTCTCTTCTCTCCCTCACTCCTCTCGCCCTCCCTCTCTCTCCCCCTTAATTACTTATCTCCCTTTATTTCTCTCTCCCTCTTATTCTTTCACAATCTCTCTATTGCACATTCTCTCATATCTTCATTCACTCAATTAATCACTCTCCCTCTTCCCTTTTTCCCCTCTCTCTATATCTCTCTCTCTCATTCACCTCTCTCCCTGTATTTTTCTCTCCCTTATTGAATCATATTTTTATCTCTCTCATTATTTTCTCTCTCATTGAGAGAGAGAGTACCCAAAAATTTTTTTCTATAAATATTGTATTTTGACTCCATTCATAAAGCCATTTTACTTCTTATTGCTTTTAGCATCAATAAGAATTGTAATTCTTATTATTCATATGTTAGTTTGAATATACAATACCAAAAACAGAGAGATAAAGATGAGAGAGAGAGAGAGAGAGAAGAAAGATAGCTATCAAGAGAAAAAAAGTGGAAAGAAAGAGAAGAGAGAGAAAGAGCAATAAAGAGAAGGAGAGAATGTGTGAGATATAAAAGAGAGAGAGCCAGAAAGAGAAAGACAAAAGAGAGAGGAAGAGGGAAAAAGCATGTGTGCGTGATGGAAAGAGAGGCAAGAGTGACTGAGTGTGAGAGAGAAGTGGAGAATTAAAAGGGTTCAATAGAATGAGAGGGAGAGGACGAGAGAGCGAATGTGTGTGTGAGAGATAGAGAAGAAGGAGATAAGGAGAGAGATTAGAGTTGAGAAGAGTGAGAGAGCAAGGTGAGAGAGTGAGAGATTTGGGAGAGAGACAGTGTGGAAGAGAGAGACTGTGCGTGTGTGTGAGAACAACAGTAGGAGAGAAAGAGGGAGGGAGAGAAGGGATTAAGGAGAGGTAGAGAAAGATAGAGTAGATTGGAGAGAGAGTAAGAATAGAGAGGGAGACGGAAAGGGTGTGGCAGTATGTGAGGGTGTGGGGGAGGTAGCAAGAGAATTTGAAATGAGTGGGAGTTAAAGTCAGAATGTAGTGAGATAGAGAGAGAAGAAGAGAGGAGATGGAGAGATAGAGAGAAGGAAAATGGGAAGAATGAGAGAGGGAAAGTGTGTGTGAGAGAGAGATATATAAAGAAGACAGAGAAAAATGAAATGAGTAAGGGTGTGAGTGGAAGGGAGAGGGAGAGATGGTTTGAGAGAGAAAAGAGAGCATGTGAGAGATAGCAAGAGGGTGGTATTTTATCTCTCTCTCTCTTTCTCTATCTCTCTTTCTCAATCTCTCCCTTTTTCTCTTTATACCTCTCTCTCTTGCTCTCTCTTTCTTGTTTTTTATGCTCCCTCTCTCTCAACCATCTATCTCGCCCCCCCTCTTCCTCCTTCTGACCCTTACTCTCTAACCCCCTCCCTCTCTCTGTTCTCTCTCTATGTTCCTCATTATCGTACCCCCTTTTGGAGAGAGAGCTAATAAGACTGAGAGAGATAGAGGGATGAAATGGGATGGAGAGATAGAGAGCATCTTCTCTTCCTTCTCATTCTTTCTTTCTATACTTTTATCACTATCCCTCTCCCTTCCTCTCATGATCATTTTTTTCAAACTCTCTCTCGCTCCATCATTAGAGAGATAAAGAAGAGAAGATGAGGGAAGAGAGAAAGTAATAGGAGAGATACAAAAGTAAATAGAGAATTAGAGATTACAAGAGAGAGTGTGAGAGAGTTAAAGTTGTAGAAAGAGGAGAAAGAGATAGCGAGATAGATTTAGGAGACCAGAGAGAAAGACAGAGAGAGAGAAAGGGAGAGGATTCTTGATTCTCTCTCTCCCCTCTCCTTCCCCCCATCTTAACTCTTCCTACTCTGACATATATTCTCACTTTTTCTAATCACTCACTCTCTCTTATATCTCTTGCTCAATCTGTCTTCTCTCTCTTGCTCGCCATCTCTCTTTCTCTTTCTCTTTTTCTCCCTCCCTCTTGACATAGCAAGAAAATATATATAGAGACAAGGGAGATTAGTGAGTAAGAGAGGGAGAGTGAGAAATAGAGAATGAGAGAGAGAAACAAGAGGAGATAAGAGAGGGCAGAAGGGAGGGAGGGAGATAGAGAGAGTATGCCTCCATCTTTTTCCATGCTCAGAGTCTATCTCTCACTCTTTTTCCTTGGTTCTCTCTGGCTCTCCCTCTTCGTCTTTATCCCTCACTTTATATTTCCCTCTCTCTTTCTCCCTCTTTCTCTAACTATCTTTCTCCCTCTTACTTTAAATCTATTTCCTCTTACTCCCACTAACTCTCTCACTCTCCCTATCTCTTGAGAAAGATAGTGAGAGAAATAAGAGAGTGAGAAAGAGGGAGAAATTTAGTGAGAGATAGTTCATATGAAAGAAAGAGATACAAAAATCTAAAGAGCAAGAACTAAATAGAGTGAGTAGAAAGGAAGAGAACGAGAGAAGAGTGAGAGACAGAGTTAGAGTAGGAGAGAGAAATTTTTTCTCTCATCTCTTCTCTTTCTATATGTAGGGTTGGAGAGATAGAAGAGGGTGTGGAGAGAGGGAGGGGAAGAAATGAGTTTTGGAGGAAGGGAGTGTTAGAGAGAGTGAGAGGAGAGATAAGAAGAGAAGACATATCTCACCCTCTTCTTCCCTCATCTCCTCTCCCCCTTTATCTCTCTTATTATCTCCCCCTCTCTTTATCCCTCCCATTACCTCGCTGGCACTCTCTGTGAGTGAGAGAGTGACAATGAGAGAAAGAATGAAGGAATGACAATAACAAAGATATACATAGAGTAAGAGAAAAGGGAGAGTGTCAAGGAAAGAGATAGAATGAGAGGAGGATCAAGGAAGAGGAAGAGATTTCATTTATCTCTCTCTCCCTCTCTCACTCTTCTCTCCGTCTTTCACATATATTTGTCCTCTCACCTTCTATTTGTCTTTCACTCACTCTTTCTATCTACCTCTCTCTCTCTTCTCTATCTGTTTTCTCTCTATCTCTCTATTTGTTCTCTCTCAACCTTCTACCTCTCTCTTCATCTCTCTCTCTCTCATTCTTTGTCCTTCTCCCTCTTCTTTCACTTTCCCACTCTTGGCCTCTCCCTCCTCGCTCACATTCTTCTCTCACTAGCACCCTCAATCCTTCCCTCACTCATTTCCTCTATGTCTTATTCCTTCTCTCATTATTCTCATTATTTTATCTTCATTCTCTTTCTCTCATTATTTATTTATCACTCATTTCTATCTTACTCTCCTTTTCTATTCTCCATACTTTTCTCCTCTTCTTCTCTATCTCTCACATTCATTCTCTCTTGCCCTATCTCCCACTAAAACTCTCTCTCTCCCCTCTCTCTTCTTCCCTCCCTACTTATCCCTATCCATTCTCTCTCTCACCCTCCATCTCTTATGTTTTGTGTTGCTTTCTCACTCTTACTCTATCTCTCAAACACTTTCTTCCTTCATGTTCCTTGGCCTTCTCTCTCAAATTCTCTCTCTCACATCCCTCTCATTCTTCCTTGCCGGCCCTCATCTATTAATATTTATCCTTTAATTTCTCTCTCTAAGAAGAGGTGGGGAGAGTGAAAGAAATAAAGAGAGATGGAGGGAGAGGGAGCCTTGTTTTATTTGCTGCCTTGCTCTTTTTGTTTCTTTATCACTCCCTCAACCTCTTCCTGATTGAAAGAGAAAAGGAAGGAGAATGAGCGAATATGATAGAGAAAGTGAGAGATATATATAGCTAGAGAGTTAGTGAAATGAGACAAAAGGTAGGTTGAACAATAGTGAGATAGGGAGAGATAAGGAAGAAGGAACAAAGAGATAGAATAGAGAGGGAAGGAAAGCAGTAGCAAAAGAGAGGAGGAAAAGAGAAAAGCTAGAAGAAGAGCAATAGAGAGAATGATAAGGATAAAAAGATTGGGAGATATGTGGGGAGAAAGAAGAATAAGAGAGTGAGAATGAGAGGGAGAGGGAGAGGGAGAGGGAGAGGAAGAGAGGGAGATTGAGAAAGCGATGAGCGAGTGGGAGAGCGAGAGAGTAGGGAGCGAGGGAGAAAGAAAGTGTGGGAGAGGTTTCGCTCTCTCTCTTCTTCGGTCTCCCTCCTCTGTCTCTATCCTCTATCTCTCTAACTACAACCCTCCCTCCCTCTCACTCATACCATCTACCTTTTCTCTCTACCTCTCATTATTGCACACCCTCTCTCTTCTCTCTCACTCTATCTATTTCTATCTCTCTTTCTCTACCTTTCATCCCTCCTCTCCCTCTCTATCCCTCTCACACTTGCTCCCTCTTTTCCACTCTTCTCTCTCCCTATTCTCTCTATCTCTACTATTTCTCTCTCACTCCACTCACTTCAAATCTCTCTCTCTCTCTCTCTCTCACTCACTATTTGTTCCTTTTTCTCCCTCTCATTCTCTTGATCCCTCTTTTATTCTCTAATTATCTCTCGCAATCATTCACTCTTGACTCTCTCTCTCTATCTCTCTCTCTCACACACACACACACACACTTGCTCCCTCTTCCTCTCTCTTCTCTCTATCCCTTTCTTGCCCTCTATCACTTATTTATATCTCACACATTCTCTCCCTCTCTTTATTGCTTTTTCTCTCACACTTCTCTTTCTCTCACCTTATTTTCCCTTACTATCTACCTTTTCACTCTCTCTCACTTATATTTATCTCTCTTTTATTGGTATGGTATTTTCATACCATAACATATGAACACTAAGAAATAGAATACTTGTTGATGCTGAAACTCATAAAAAATTGAATGGCTTTGTGAATAGAGTCAAAGATGCAATATTTATTGAAAAAAATATTCGAGTACTTTCTCTCTGTCTGTCAAAGAGAGAGATAATATTGAGAGAGATAGAAAGAAAAGTCAAAACGGAGAAAAAATATAAGTAAAGAAAGAGGTAAGTGAGAGAGAGAGATAGAGAGAGAGGAATAGAGGGAGGGAGAGAGTAAGTAATGGAGTGAAAGATAGCTTGAAAGAATGAAAGAATGAGCAATAAAGAGATGGGGAGAGAATAAGTAAGAGAGAGAAATAGAGAGAGATAAGCAAGTAAGGGGGAGAGATAGAGGAAATAGAAGAGCAATAGAGAGAAGAGAGAAAAAAATTGAGAGATTATGAGAGACGTAGGAGGGATAGCGAGCGGGAAATAACAATAAAGAGAGGGAGAGGGATAGAGTGAGAGGCAAGGAGTTGGAGAGAAAGTGATAGAGAGATAATGAGAGTGAGGAAGAGCGTGGGAAAGAAAAAATGCCAATGATGATATAGAGAGGGAGGGAGAGATAGAGCAACTAGAGAGAGCAAGAAAGTAAGAGAAAGTGAAAAAGAGAGAGAGCAAGAGAATGAGAGAAGGAGAGTGAGAGAGAGGGAGGGATAACGAGTGACATAAGGAGGGAGAGAGCGAGAAAAGACAAAGAGGGAGTTAGAGAGAGAAGAAGAAAAAAAAGCATTGAGGAAGAGCCTCAAGAGAAAGAGAGGAAAGGATAGTGGTAGTGAGAGTGATGGAGGAATAAAACAGAAATGCAGAAATAATGGAAAAAATACATGGAGAGATATAGAGAGAGTGCGACATGCAAAAAGAAAGAGAGAAAGGAAAAGAGATGGATGGGGAGGGAGGGAGAAAAAGATATAGAGATAAAGTGTTATAGAAAGAGAATAAAAGAGTGAGAGGGATAGAAGAGATAATGAAAAAGAGAGTACGTAGAGAGTGGCAGAGAGGGGGAGGGATGAAGGAAGAAAGAGAAGAAATAAGAATGTGGAGAGCTAGAAAGTGGAGAAAGAGATGGAGAGCTAAGAGGAGATGGAGGCTAAGAGATAGCAAGAGTCAGAGAGAAACAGAAGAAGAGAGAGAGTGGGAGAGTAAGAGAAGAGGGAGAGGAAGAGAGATTATGCGAGAGAATGTGAGAGGGAAGAGCAAGGGACAAAAAGGAATAGGGAGGGGCAAAAAGAGGGGAGAGAGAAGAAGATATTTAGAAAGAGATAGCAAGAGGAGAGATAGAGGAATATATGAGAGAAAGAGAGAGTGAGAGTAGTTAGGTGGATAAAGAAGGAGTTTGCGAGGGATAGGAAGGGTGGGAAGGAGAAGTAAGAGATTAAGTGAGAGAGAAACACATAGAAAGAAGGAAGGGTGTGGATGAGAAAGAGAATGATAAAGCGGAAGGCATATAGATAGATAGGGAGGGACAAGGAGGGACAAGGAGGAACATGGAGGGAGGGTGGGAGAGGAAGTGGGGTGACAGAAAATAGGAGAGAGTAGAACTGAGATATAGAGGCAGAGAGATGGATTGAGGTAAAGGGAGAAAAAAAAATGCGAGATGGAGAACTATGAAGATGATTATGTGATAAGAAGAAAGATGGATAGGTAGAAAGAGATGGTGGGTGAGATAGCGAGAGTGAGAGAGAGAGAGAGAGCAAAAGATTAAGAGAGTGATATAAACTACCGGAGATGGAGATAAAAAAGTATGAGAAAAAAGAGTAGGAGAGAAAGAAAGAGAGATGGATAATGAGAAAGAGATGCCTCAGTCATTTCCCTCTTTGTCCCATCTCTTGATCTCACCTTTCTGTCAACCTCTCATTTTCTATCTCACTTATGTCTTCCTCAATCACTCTCTCTAGCCCTCTCTTTCTTTCTTAATCTCTTCATCTTCTTTTGTGAGAGAGGAGGGAGAGATAAAGAGTTAGAGGGTGAGGCATGAAGAAGATGAATGGAGAGAGTTAGTTAAAGAATGATCAAGGTGGAGAGAGATAAACAGAGAAAGGTGAGGGAGGAGCAAGAGTTTGAAGGTAATAAATGAGGGATAGTGGCAAAGAACAAGAGTTAGTGAGAGAGGAACAAGGGTGAGCGAGAGAGATAGAGAAGGACAGAGTGAGAAGAGAGATAAATAAGAAACAGTTAGAAAAATAAAGCAAGCGAAAGAGAAAGATGATGAGAGAGTGGAGGAGATTGAGAGAGAAAGAGAACAACAGAGCGAGGGAGAGAGATAGAAGTGAACATATAGAAAGTAAGAGAGAGCATTAGTGATACAATGATATGAGAGAAAATAAGAGATTGATAATATAGTAGAAGAAGAGGGAGAGAGGGGAGCAAGGAATGGATGGAGAGTGAGAGAAATCAAGAGGGAGTATGAGAGATAGATAATAGATATTGTAACTGAGAGGTAGAGTGGGAAAGAGAGAGAAAAAAAACAAAGAGAGGGTGAGAGCGGGAATGAGGGAGGGAGATAGAGTATTAGGGAGAGAGAATGAGAGAAATGAAGAGGTAAAGAGAGTGTGTGCAAAAGAGACTAGTAGAAAGAGATTGCAAGAGAAGAAAGGGAGAGCTAGAGGGAGAAGCAAAGAGAGGGAGCAAAAGGGAGGTGAGAGAAGTGAGAGAGCCAGAGAGAGATAGAGAGAAAGAAAAATGGGGAGGGAAAAGTGATGTTCATATATGCAAGACAGGACCGTAGGGATTGATGTTCAAAACCAGATGTGCTATGCTAAAACGAGAAGAACTGATGGAAATCAGCTTGATAAGCTGAGAAAGAACTCCTTAGGTGATGGCCTAGAGTTCCGTTAGAATCCTAAGGAAACCGTGGGAGACAACCAAAATGCAAGCCTTTGCGAAGAATCAAAAGTCCCTCTCTCATTTGAAGTAAGGTATATATATAGGCTAAAGTTTACAAACAAACAAAAAAGAAGATAAAATATCTTCTAAAACAAAATGAAAAAAAAACTACATGTTGGAATGCAAGCGATTATTAAACTGCAACAAAAATACAAAATATCTAACCATAATAATATGACTATTTTATCTGTGGGCTTGGAATAAGTTGAAAAATCTTTGAGGCTCTTTCTCCTTAGATCCCCTTGAGCTTGAGTCCAAGACTTCTGGACTAATTTATTAAGAGATTATTTCACACTTCATTACCATCCATGCTATCATTTGCATCAAAAAGAGGGTGAGAGAGTGGAAAAGTAAAAGAGTGAGAAAGCCTCCCTCACTTTCTTGCCCACCCTCTATCACTCTCCTCTCTTCTTCTCTCCCTTTGTCTCTCACTCACTTTCTCTTCACACGGAGTCTCTCTATCTTTCTCCTCTCTTTCTCTCATTAGCCATCTCTCTCCCTAACAACCTCTCCCAATTTTTTCTCTCTCTCTCCCTCACTATCACTCTCCCGTTGGAGACGGAGCTAGAGAGACAAAGAGGGACGAATTGGGATGGAAAGATGGAAAGCATCTACTCTCACTTATCTTTTCTGTCTTGCTCTCTCTTCACCACTATCTCTCACCCCTCCTCTCTTATCTCCATTTTTCTTTTGCACTCACTATCTCTTCATCATTAAAGAGAAAAATAAAGAGAAGGTCAGAGAAGATAGAAAGTGATAAGAGAGATAAAAAAGAGAAGAGAGAATGAGAGATTACAGGTGAGAGTGTGAGAGAGTAAGAGTGCGATAAAGAGGAGAGAGAGGTGAGAAATGAGAGATAAAGAGAGAGAATGAGGGACAAAGGAAGAGAGATGCTTATATTATCTCTCTTCACTCCTTCCCTTTCTTTAAACCTTTAATGTATTTTCTCTCTATATTCCAATCACATAATCTCTCTTTTATCTCTTGCTCAAACTTTCCCTGCATTCTCTCTCTAACTCTCTATTTCTCTCACCCTCTCTCCCTCATTCCCTCCCTCTATCTCTCAGTGAGTGAGAAAGTGAAATAATTTTTCACCCACTCTTTCTCATTCTTAGCGCTCTCCCACTTCTCTCACTGTCTCATATTCACTCACTATCTCTCCCCCACTCTATCTCTTGCTCTCTCCATCCTCTCTCCTTTTATACTCACTCTCTTTTGCTCTTTCTCTCTAGCTTTATTTATCTCTATCTCTCATATGCACTCCATCTCTTTCTTTCTCCATATCTCACACTCTCTCATTATTTCTCGCTTTATCTCTCTCAATAGACAGGGAGTGAGAGAGAGATACTGAGTCAAAGAGGAAATAAGTAAAGAGGGAGAGAGGGAGAGTTATAGACAAACAACTCTATTGATCTTTTTTTCTCTCGTCTCCTCTTTCAATGATATGAAAAAGAGAGAATAGAGAAGAGAAGTTCAAAAGAAAGAGAGATCTGAGGAGTGAGTGGGAGATGGAAGAGAGAGAATGTGAGAGAAAAGGGTAAACGACTGGGAGGGTGCTAGAAAGAGAAAGAGACATAAAAGGGTTGAGATAATGAAGATAGGGAGAGAGAAAATAATCAATAAGAGAGCGAGGTAGTTAGAGGAAGAATGTGATTGAGAAACAGACATGTTGAGATAGAGAGAGTGAAGAGAGGTGGGCAAGCAAGAGCAACAAAGATAGTGGGAAAAGAGAAAGGGAGAAAGAGTGAGAAAGAGAGAAGAATGATTAAAAGAGAAGAGAGAGCATGAGAATAAAGAGTGGGAGAGTGGTGAAGAGCAAGGTAAGAGATAGATAAGGAGAGTAAGTAAGAGAGGGAGTGGAAGATAGAGATGTAAAGAGAGTAATAGAGCAATAGAATTAGAAAGAGAGGGGAGAGTGAGCAAGGGAGGAAGGGAGAGAGAGAGAGGCCCAATAGCTTCAACTCTCTCACACTTCTAATGAAAGTGAGAGAGATATGGGAGAGTGAGAGAAAAAAGAGGGAGAGAGAAGAGAAAGAAAGAGAAAAAGAGAAGAGTAAGAGAAAGAAAGGGAGGGACGACGGAGGGTGGGAGAAAAGCAATGAATGAGAGAGAGAATGAGAGAGAGAGCGTGAGGGAGAGAAAGTGATAGAGAGAATTCATGAAAAAAATAACAAGACAAAGAGGAGTAGTGAGAGAGGGGGAGAGAAAGATAAGAAAGAGAGAGAATGAGAGATAATATTAAAGAGAGGAGAGGTAAAAAAGAGAGATTGCGAGAGAAAAGAGTTAGAGGGATCAAGAAAAAGTGATAAAGAGAGTGTGTGTGTGAGAGAAAGCAAGCGGGATAAAGGGAAAGAGAAAGAGATGGAGTTGAGAACCAAGAAAGAGAGATGAAGTAAAAGAAAGAGGGAGGGATTGAGGAAGAGTGAGGGAGATAGTGAGTATGAGAAAAAGAATAGAGGGAGGGAGCATGAGAGAGAGAGAGTGATAAAGAGAATGAGCAAAGATGCTATCTAAAGGGAGGGAAGAGAAAGAAGGAAAGCAAAAATTTAGAAAAAAAGTATAGAAAGAAGGATAAAGACAGAAAGCGAAGGAAGAGGGAGAGAAGTTAATAAAAGGAAAAGGAGGGAGGGAGAGAGTGTGTGAGAGGAGAGATAGAGAAAGAGAGAGTGAGATTGATAGAGAGATGGAGGAGGGAGCAGAACAGAAGAGAATGGAGAGAGCTAAATCATACTATCTGACTCTCACTCTCTCTTCTACCTTGTTCTTCCCTCTCTTTCTTTCTGTTGATATATTTCTCAACATCTCACTACCCCTTTCATCATTCTCTACCTCACTCTTGCCCTCTTTATTCTCTATATCTCTCATCTCTCTATCTCAGTCTTCTATCTCCCTCTCTCTCTCTCTCTCACTCTCTTATCATCCCTCCCTCAATTTATATCCGGCTCTCAATCACTATATGTATCATACCATCAATCTCTCTCTAAGTCTCTCTCTTCACTCTCAACCTCTCCCTATCTTTTTCTCTTCTCTATCATTCTTTGTTCTAGTCTCTCATTGTATCTCTCTGACAAGAAAAGGGAGGTAGATAGAAAGAAGATAAGAGAGAGGAGGGAGAGAGAATGAGTTTGAGATTTAGAGAAAATGGAAATTTAAAAGGAACGAGAAAGATATAGATAAAGGGAGAGAGGTAGAGATAAAAAATGCTTGAGAGAAAGAGAAAAAAAGAGATAGTTTGAGTGGGAGAGAGATAGAGGTTAAGAGAGAGGGAAGGAAAGAAAGTGAATAGAGAGGGAGAGTCTAGAGATAGTTAGTGGATAGGTATAGAAGAGAAAAGAGATCTCATCCTCTTCTTCTATCTCCCATTCGTCACCCTTCTCTATCTTAGTATCCCTCCATTCATCCTATCCCTCTCTTTTCTTTGTTCCCTATTTGAGTGAGACTGAGATAATGATAAATAGTGTAGGAGAGAAAGAAAATGAGTGAGTATGAGAGTGAGAGAAAAGGGAGAGTTACATAGAATGGGAGAGAGTGAGTGGAGAATTGAAGGAAAAAGAGCTCTCTCTCTCTCATGCATTAATTATCTCCCTCTTTCACCATGTCCTCTCCCATCACTCACTAACTCTCTCAATTGCTCTCCCCCTCTCTTCTTACTTTAACTTTCTCCCACATTAACTCTCTCACATGCTTGCTTATTGCCTCACACTCACTCTCACATACTCAGACACTCTCTCTTACTTTCTCTCTCACCCTCCTATCTCTCTCTATCACTCACTCTCTCGAACTATCAACATGTCTCTCTTCACTCTTCTATTAAGAGATATAAAAAAGAGATATCAGGGGTGAGAGAAGCAAGGGAGGGAGGAAGAGAGTGATGGGGATTATGAGAGGGAAATAAGTAAGTAGTAGTATAGAGGAGCGACAAGTTGATGGTATGAGAGAGAAGAAAGAGGGAAGAGATAGAGAGACATGAAGAGAGAGTGAGCATGAGAAAGAGAGAGGGATAGGGAGAGAATCAAGAGAGGAAGTGAGATTGAGAAAGACGCGAGTAAGAGAGATAAAGAGTGAAAGAGAGGGAGAGAATGAGGGAAGGAGAAAAAAAAGAGAGTGAGATAGAGAGAGAGAGACAGATGGGGACACCAATGGATGGAGGGATAGAAAGAGAGTTAGAGTCAAAAAGTTTTAAATTTATTGAGAGGGAAAGCCTCAAGAGAGAGAGAGGAAAGGATAGTGGTAGTGAGAGTCAAGGAAGAATAAAATAGAGAGGTAGAAATAATGAAAAAATACATGGAGAGATATAGGAGAGTGTGACAAACAAAAAAAAAGAGAGAAAGTAAAAAAGATGGATGGGGAGGAAGGGAAAAACATAGAGAGATAAAGCGTTGTAGAAAGAGAATAAAAAAGTTAGAGGGATAGAAGATATAAGGAAAAAGAGAGTAAGTAGAGAGCGGCAGAGAGGGGGGAGGGATGGAGGGAGAAAGAGAGGAAACAAGAATGTGAAGAGCTAGAAAGTGGAGAAAGAGATGGAGAGCTAGAAGGAGATGGAGGATAAGAGATAGCGAGAGTAAGAGAGCAATAGAAAAAAAAGAGAGAGTGGGAGAGTGAGAGAAGAGGGAGAGCAAGAGAGATTGTGAGAGATAATGTGAGAGAGAAGAGAGAGGGAGAAAAAGGGATAGGGAGGGACAAAAAGAGGGGAGAGAGAAGAAGATATTTAGAAAGAGATAGCAAGAGAAGAGATGGAGGGATTGATGGGAGAAAGAAAGAGTGAGAGTAGTTAGGTGGACAAGGAAAGAGATAGTGAGGGATAAGAAGGGTGGGAGGGAGAAGTAAGAGATTAAGTGAGAGAGAAATACATATAAAGAAGTAAGGGTGTGGATGAGAAAGAGAAGGATAAAGAGGAAGGCATATTGATAGATAGGGAGGGACAAGGAGGAACATGGAGGGAGGGTGGGAGAGGAAGTGTTGTGAGAGAAAATAGGAGAGAGTAGAAGAAAAGACTGAGATATAGAGGGAGTGAAAAGGATAGCGCTAAAGGGAGAAAGAAAACATGCGAGATGGGGAGCTAGGAAGATGGGAATGAGAGAACAAGAAAGATGGAGAGCTAGAAAGAGATGACAAGTGAGATGGCGAGAGAGTGAGCGAGAGAGAGAGAGAGAGAGAGAGAGTAGGTGAGAGAGAAAGAGATTAAGAAAGTGATATAAAAGTGTGAGAGAAAAGGAGCAGAGAGAAAGCAAGAGAGATGGACAGTGAGAAAGAGAAGCCTGAGTCGTTTCTTTCTTTGTCCCATCTCTTGATCTCACCTTTTTGTCCACCTCTCATTTTCTATCTCACTTATGTCTTTCTCAATCACTCTCTCTAGCCCTGTCTTTCTTTCACCATCTCTCCATCTTCTTTTGTGAGAGAGGAGGGAGAAAGAAAGAGCTAAAGGGTGAGACATGACGAAGATGAATGGAGAGAGTTAGCTAAAGAATGATCAAGGTAGAGAGGTATGGTGAAAGAGGAGGGAGGAGCAAGAGTTTGATGGTAATACATGAGGGGGAGTGACAAAGAATGAGAGTTAGTGAGAGAGGAAACAGGGTGAGCGAGAGAGATAGAGCTTGAGAGATAGATAAGAATAAGAGAGAGGAGAGATAAAGAAGAAAGAGTTATAAAAAGAGAGCAAGCGAGAGAGAAAGATAATCAAAGAGGGGAAGAGATCGAGAGAGAAAGAGATAGAGAACAAGAGAGTGAGCGAGAGAGATAGAAGGGAACATTATAGCAAGTAAAAGAGAGCATAAGAGATACAAAAAATATGAGAGAAAATAAGCAATAAATAATATAATAGAATAAGAGGGAGGGAGGGGGAGTGAGGGAGGGATGGAGACTGAGAGAAAACAAGAGGGAGTCAGAGAGATAGATATAGATATTGTGACTGAGAGGTTCAAAGGGAAAGAGAGAGATAAAAAACAAAGAGGGGGTGAGGGAGGGAATGAGGGAGGAAGAGAGAGTATTAGGGAAAGAGAATGAGAGAAATGGAGAGGTAAAGACAGTGTGTGTGAAAGAGACTAGTAGAAAGAGAGTGCAAGAGAAGAAAGGGACGGCTAGAGGGAGAGGTGAAGAGAGGGAGCAAAAAGGGGGTGAGAGAAGTGAGGGAGAGAGAGATTTAGAGAAGGAGAAATAGGGAGGGAAAAGTAATGTGCATATATGCAAGACATGACCGTGGGGATTGAAGTTCTTTCTAGAAAACCGGATGTGCTATGTTAAAACCAAAAAGAATTGATGGAAATCCGTTTGATAAGCTGAGAAAGAACTCATTAGGAGCTGGCCTAGAGTTCCGTTGGAATCCTAATGAAACCATGGGAGACAACTCAAATACAAGTTCTTTTGTAAAGAATCAAAAGTCACTTTCTCATTAGAAGTAAGGTATATATATAGGCTAAATCTTACAAGCAAACAAAAGAGAAGATAAAATATCTTCTAAAACGAATGAAAAAAAACTACTTCAAGTTGGCATGAAAGCCATTATTAAACTGCAACAAAAGTACAAAATATCCAACCATAATAATATGAATCTTTTATCCTTGGGCTTGGAATAAGTTGACAAATCTTTGTGGCTCTTTCTCCTTAGATATGCCAACTTGATATGGTTAAATAATGGCTTCTTTCACCCTTTTTGCACAACATCTAGTAATTGGCCACATGGAACTTGAATTAAATCTTCTGTTGAAGTCGTGTCATTACCATCCATGCTATCATTTGCATCAAAAAGAGGATGAGAGAGTGGTAAAGTAAAAGAGCGAGAAAGCCTCCATCCCTTTCTTGCCTGTCCTCTATCACTCTCCTCTCTTCTTCTCTCCCTTTCTCCCTCACTCACTTTCTCTTGACGCACACTCTCTCTATATTTCTCCTCTCATTCTCTCATTATCATCTCCCCTAACCCCCTCTCTTTATTTTTCTCTCTCTCCCTCACTATCACTCTCCCGTTGAAGAGGGAGCTAGAGAGAGAGATAGAGGGACGAATTGAAATGGAGAGAGGGAAAGCATCTACTCTCACTTATCTTTTCTCTTTTGCTCTCTCTTCACCACTATATCTATCCCCTCCTCTCGTGTCTCCATTTTTCTTTTGTACTCTCTATCTCTTCATCAATAAAGAGAAAAAAAGAAGAGAAGGTCAGAGAAGACAGAAGCTGACAAGAGAGATAGAAAAGAGAACAGAGAATGAGAGATTATAGGACAGAGTGTGAGAACAGTTAGAGTGGAATAAAGAGGAGAGAGAGGTGAGAAATGAGAGATAAAGAGAAAGAATGAGAGAGAAAGTGAGAAAGTTAATATATTCTCTCTTCAATCCTTCCCTTTCTTTAAACCTTTAATGTATTCTCTCTCTATATTCCAATCAAATAATCTCTCTTATCTCTCTTGCTCAAACTTTCTCTGCATTCTCTCTCTAGCACTCTATCTCTCTCACCCTCTCTCCCTCATTCTCTCCCTCTGTCTCTCAGTGAGTGAGAAAGTGAAATAATTCTCCACCCACTCTCTCTCATTCTTTGTCGCTCTCCCTCTTCTCTCACACTCTCATTTTCATTCACTATCTCTCCCCCACTCTAACTCTTGCTCTCTCCCTCTCTCTTTTTATCCTCACTCTCTTTTTCTCATTCTCTCTAGCCCTATTTATCTCTATCTCTCATCTCCACTCCTTTCTTTGTTCCTCCATATCTCACTCTCTCACTTTCTCAATAGACAGGGAGTGTGAGAGAGATACTCAGTGAAAGAGGAAATAAATAAAGAGGGAGAGAGGGAGATTTATAGATAAACTACTCTGTGGATCTTTCTTTCTATCATCTCTTCTCTTTCTATGATATGAAAAAGAGAGAAGAGAGAAGAGAAGTGCAAGAGAAAGAGAGATCTAAGGAGAGAGAGAGAGACGGAAGAGAGAGAATGTGAGAGAGAAGGGTAAACGACTGTGAGGGTGTTAAAAAGAGAAAGAGAGATAGAGGGGTTGAGAGAATGAAGTAAGGGAGAGAGAAAATAATCAATAAGGGAGGGAGGTAGTTAGAGGTAGAATGTGACTGAGAAAGAGACATGTTGAGATAGAGAGAGTGAAGAGAGGTGGGCAAGCAAGAGCAACAAAGATAGTGGGAAAAGAGTAAGGAAGAAAGAGTGAGATAGAGAGAAAACTAATTAAAAGAGAATAGAGCGTGAGAATAAAGAGCAGGAGAGTGATGGAGATCAAGGTAAGAGATGGATAAGGAGAGAAAGTAAGAGATGGAGTGGCAGATAGAGAGGTAAAGAGAGTAATAGAGTAATAGAATGAGAAAGAGAGGGAAGAATGAGCAAGGGAGGAAGGGAGAGAGAGAGGCCGTATAGCTTCAACTCTCTCACACTTATAATGAGGGTGAGAGAGATATGGGAGAGTGAGAGACAATAAGGGAGAGAGAAGAGAAAGAAAGAGAAAGAGAGAAGAGTACGAGAAGAAAGGGAGGGACGAGAGAGGGTGGGGGAAAGGTAATGAATGAGAGATAGATAATTAGAGAGAGAGCATGATGGAGAGATAGTGGGAGAGAGAATAAATGATAAAAATAGCAAGAGGAAGAGCAGTAGTGAGAGAGGAGAGAGAAAGATAAGAAAGAGAGAGAATGAGAGATAATGTTAAAGAGAGAAGGAGAGGAAGAAAGAAAGAGAAATGTGAGAGAAAATAGCTAGAAGGAGCAAGAAAAGTGACAGAGAGAGGGAGTGTGCGAGAGAAAGCAAGCGGGAGAAAGGGTAAGAGAAAGAGATGGAGCAGAGGAACCGTGAAAGAGAGAGGGAGAAAAAGAGAGGGAGAGATTGAGGGAGAGTGAGGGAGATAGTGAGTAATAGAAAAAGAATAGAGGGAGGGAGCATGAGTGAGAATGAGTGATAGAGAGAATGAGCAAAGATGCTATCTAAAGGGAGGGAAGAGAAAGAAGTGGAGCGAAAACAAAAAAAAAGTAGAGAAAGAAGGTTAAAAATAGAAAGCGAGGGAAGAGGGAGAGACCGTTCGATAAAGGGAAAGAGCGGGAGGGAGGGAGCGTGTGAGACAAGAGACAGAGAAAGAGAGAGTGAGAGTGATAGAGAGAGGGAGAGGGAACACAAGAGAAGAGAATGGAGAGAGCCATATCATACTGTCTGACTCTCTCTCTCTCTTCTACCTTGTTCTTTCCCTCTCTTTTCTTCTGTTGATATATTTCTCAGCATGTCACAACCCCTTTCATCACTCTCTACCTCTCTCTTGCCCTTTCTATTCTCTATATATCTCATCTCTCTATCACAGTCTTCTATCTCCCTCTCTCTCTCTCCCACTCTCTCATCATCTCTCCCTCAATTTATCTCCCTTTCTCAATCACTCTATGTATCATACCATCAACCTCTCTCTCACACTCTCTCCCTTCCACCACTCTCAACCTCTCCCTATCTCTTTCTCTCTTCTCTATCATTCTTTGTTCTAGTCTCACTCTATTTTTGGTGGGTTTTCTTTTAAATTTCTTGGGGGAGTTGGAGGTTTGGATAATCTTGTTCTAGCAATTATATATATAAGTTACATTTTTCTCTTCTTAACTATCACGGTGCTGTTTTTATTATTTTTTTATTTTTTTTAGATCACAATGAGGCTGTGTTTGGCTGCAACTTAGATTTTCATTAAGTAGAGTGTGAGATTGAGAGAAGACGGAAATTTAAAAGAAAGAGAAAGATATAGGTAGAGGGAGAGAGCAAGCGTTAGAGTGAGAGAGAGGTAGAGATAAAAAGAGAGAGAGCAAGAGAAAAATAGAGAGATAGTTTGAGTGGGAGAGAGATAGAGGTTGATGAGAGAGGAAAGGAAAGAGAGTGACTAGAGAGGGAGAGTCCAGAGATAGTGGAGAGGTATAAAAAAACAAAACAATCTCACGCTCTTCTACTTCTTTGTTCCATCCCACTCCCTTCTCTATCTCATTATCCCTCCATTCATCTTATCCCTCTCTTTTCTTTGTTCCATCTTTGAGTGAGACTGAGATATGAGAGATAGTGTAGGAGAGAAAGAAAATGAGTGAGAATGAGAGTGAGAGAAAAGGGAGAGAGACATAGATTGGGAGAGAGTGAGTGGAGAATTGAAGGAAAGAGAGCTCTTTCTCTCTCTGTCTCTCATGCATTCATTTCTCTCCCTCTTTCAACTCTTTGTGTACTCTCCCATGTCTCTCTAACTCTCTAAATTGCTCTCCCAATCTCCTCTTACTTTAACTTTCTCCTACACTAACTCTCTCACATGGTTGCTTATTGCCTCACACTCACTCTCACATACACACAGTCTCTCTCTTTCTTCCTTTCTCACCCTCCGTCTCATCTTTATCTCTCCCACTCTTCCTGGCTCCCTCATTCCCTTTCTCACCATCTCTCACTCACTTTATCTCTTTATCTCCAACTATGTCTCCCTCTTACCCTCCATCACCTTTTAACTCTATCACTCTAATTCTTTCTTGTACACTCTCTCTCTTCCAATTTCTTACTCTCCTTTTTTTGTCCTCTCTAGCGCTTTTTTTCTCTCTCTTGCTTGACCTCCCTCCATCCCTCCCTCCATCCCTCCCTCCATCCTACCCTTTAAAGAGACGGAGTGGGAGAGAGAGTGAAAGCGACAATGAAAAAGTGTGTTAGAGAAAAACTTAGAGAGCTCTCACTCACTTTCTCTCTCATCTCTCTTTCTTGAAAGTTCTCATTCTCTTCTCTTATTTATCTCTCCTCACTCTCTTCACTCTTTTATTAAGAGATAGAGAGAATTAGAGATATCAAGGGTGTGAGAAGCAAGGGAGTTTGAGAGAGCGAGGGAGAGAGTGATGGGATTATGAGAGGGAATAGGTTAATAGTTTAAGGATAGAGAGAAAGATAAGAGATAAGAGAATGAATGATGGAGAAAGAGAATAGAGAAAGAGAGTGAGGGAGCACGAGAGAAAAAATTAAGAGTGCCAGAGAGAGTGAGGAAAGGAGAGATTGAGAGGTAGAGTAAAGAGTGTGGAAAGTAGATAGAGAAATGAAGTGAGAGAGACTGAGAGAGAGATACTGAAGGAGAGAGAATGAGAAAAGAAAGGGTGAGTGAGAGATTGGGATATAGAGATAGGTTGATAGTTTGAGAGAGAGATAAAAAGAGTCTCAAAATAGAGAGTGATATCTCTAATCTCTCTACCCGGCTCTACCTCCCCTTCTCTCTCTCCCTCTACCTCTATTCCACTCTTTCTTCTTCTTTCCCCCTCCCTCCTCCATCTCTTTTATGTCTTTCTCCGTCTCTATCGCTCGACCATAATTTGTTCTTTTCTCTCTTTATTCTATCTCACACACTCTCTCTCTCACTCAGTCTTCTCTCTCCATTTATTTAATTAAGAGATAGAGAGTAGAGAGGGTGGGAGTGTAGGAGCATTATAGAGAATGAATGAGAGAGAGAGAATGAGCAATGGTACTTTCTAAACTGAGGGAAGAGAGAAAGAGAATGAGGGAGAGAGAAAGAGATAAAAAAAAAGAAAATTGTTCTCTACATTTCTCTATGGCTCCCCTCTCCCTCTTTGACAGTTCTCCCTTCACCACTTTCTCCCTTCCTCTCCCTCTCTCCCTCCCTCACTTCTATCTCTCTTCCTCTTTCCTTCTCCCTCTTGCTCTTTCTCTCTCTCATAATTCTCTCACCATCCCTCTCTATCTCTGATTATCATTTTCTCTCATGCTCACTTTTTCTACCTTCCTCATTTCTCTCTCTCAATCTATGCCATTCCCCTTCTTCACTCTCTCTCTTTCCTTGCTCTCTCTCTCACATTTAACATTCTACCTCTCTCTTTCTTTCTCTATTTCTTTTTATCCCTCACTTTAACTCTTCCTCTTTATCTCTCTTTTGCTCCTCTTTTCTCTTTTGATCTCTCTCTCTCTCACTATTATTATCTTTTCTCCTTCTATCTCGTATCTCTCTTCCCTCTCCTTTTGCCTCTCCCTGATCACATCTCTCTCACACCTGTCTCACACTCTTTCTACCTACAAGAGAGAGACCCTCCATCCCTCCTCATTTCTCTGTAACTCTCCCCCTCTCCATCACTTTTGATATCTCTTTCCCTCTCCCACTTCTCTCCCTCTCTCCTTCGTTCACTCTCTCTACTTCATTATCTCTTGTTCTCTCTCATTATCTTATCTCTCTCTTGCTTTAGATCTCTCTCACTCTCCTTATATATCTTTCTCTCTCTGTCTCTCAAACTCTACCTTACTACTATTATTCTTGCTTAATCACTTTCTCTATTTCTATTCCCTCTGGATCTCTCACATGAAAGGGATAAACTGAGTGAGTGATAGAGAGATGGGGGGTGAACATGTCTCTCTTCCCATCTCTCCCTCTCTTGTTCTCACTCGCTCTCTCTCGCTCTCTCATTCTACCCTATCTTACTCTATATCTCTCTTTCCCACCATATTTTTCTCAACCTCTCTATCTTCCTCAATTTCTCTCTTGCTCTCTACATCTTTCTAGTGGTGAGGAGAGGTTGATAAATCAAAGGAGAGAACACACTGAGTGAGAGAGTTCAAGAGTATGGGAGAGAATAAAGAGAGACAAGAAAAGATTAAGGGGAGCGAGAGATACAGAGATAAACATAAATGAGATTGAGGAGGGAGAGAAGGAGGGAGGGAGGGGAAAAAAAGAGAAAGATAGAGTTGGATGGAGGTAGAGAGAGTTTGTGAAAGAGAGAAAGTGAGGGAAAGAGCAAGGTATAGGGATAGAGTGAGTGGGAGGTAGAAAGGGGGAAGAGATAAAATAGAGATATCACTCTCTATCTTGATTCTTTCTTTATCTCTTTCTCGACTATCAACCTATCTTTCTATCCCGATCTTTGACTCACCATCTCTCATTCCAGTCTCTCTCCCACAATCTCTCTCTGTCTATGTCTCTCTCTCTTAATCTCTCTCACTTTCTATCAATCATTCCCTCTCTCCACTCAACCTCTCAATCTCTCTCTCCTTCACTCTCTGTTTCTCTCCATATTTTTCTCTCTTGTTGCCTTTATCTTTCACTATTCTTTCTCTACATCATGCATAATCTCATCTCTTATATTTCTCTCTCCTTAAACTATTATAATGTTTCTCTCTCTTAATCCCCATTACTTTCTTCCTGTCTCTCTAACACTTCCTTGATTCTATCACCATTGATATTTCTATTTCCCTCTGTCTCCTACTAGAAGGGTGGAGACATGTTTATAGTTTGACAAAAAGAGAGTGACAAAAAAGAGAGGAGAGATAGATAGGTGAAGAGAATGAGGAATTGCTAGAAAGAGTTCATAAGAGAAATGGTGAGTGCGAGCTCTCTTTGTTTCTCTCTCACTCACACTCTCTGTCATTGTCTCCCTCACCCCCTCTCCCACTTTCATCATCTGAAGGGTAGGTGAGAGGAATGATGGGAGGGAGGGAACTAGAGAAAGAGAGAGAAAAAGAGCTAGAATGGAAGAGAAAGGAGAGTGAGAGATTGGAAGAGATAAAGAGAGAGAGTACGAAAGAGATTTAGAGTGAGGGAGAGTTAAAATGGGAGGCTAATTGAGAGATAGAATTAGAGATAGAGAAATAATTTGTGAGAGAGAGATGGTGGGAAAGGGAATGAGGGAGGAAGAGAGAGGGGGATGGACTTCAAAGGGAGGAAACAAGTAAGGGTGAAAGAGAAAGAGAGTGAGTGTGAGGCAGAATGCAAGAGTGTGAGAGAGCTAGTGTGGAAGAGAGTTAAAGTAAGAGACGAGTGAGAGAGAAATTGAGAGACTTAGAGAAAGATTGGATATTATAGAGAAAGTTGAAAGAGGGAGAGAAGTGAGCGTATGTGTGTGTGAGAGAGAAAAATAGCTTGCGCTATCCTTTAATTCTGCACTCACTCTCTCCCATTTTTTATCACTCTCCCTCTTATCTGACATTCTCATCCTCACTCATTATCTTTCTCTCACACACTCTCTCTCAGTGTCTCTCTCTCACTCAAAGAGAGAGCAAGGTAAAGACATGGACATGGATGGATGGAGGGACAATGAGGGAGAGAGAAAAGGAGGGAGAAAGATAGGGAAAAAAGCAGGTGAGATCTCACATCTCTTCTCTTTATCTCTCTCTCTCTCTCGACTCTCCAACTCTTACTCACTTCCTCTCGACTCTCCTACTCTTAATGTCTCTCTCCCTCCCTCGCTCACCAACCACTGTCTCTCTCCAACTCAAACTCTCCCTCTCTAAGAGATATAAAGTTAAAATATGAAAGAAGGAAAATCTCTCTACCATTATAACTCTTTCTCTCTCCCTTCTCTCTCTTTCTCTCTACCAATCTCTTTTGCTTTTGCTCCCTAGCTCTTTTTATCGCTATCTCTCCTCTTCACTTTCTCCCTAAATTTCTCCTTATTTCACACTCTCTCTTTTATTCTCACTAAATCTCTCTCAACACGTTGGGAGTGAGACAAAGAGAAAGTGAATGAGAGAGAAAATAAATAACGAGGGAGACAGTGGAGGAGTTACAAAGAAACAACTCTCTCAATATTTTTTCTCTCATTTCTTCTCGTTTTATGATATAAAAAGAGTGAGAGAAGAGAAGAGTAAACGAAAGGGTAATAGAAAGAATGATCATGAGAACGAGAAAGAAAGAGAGATGGCAGAGAGAAAGAATACGGGAGAGGGGAAAAGCAACTGAGAGGGTGCTAAGGAGAGTGGGAGATTGAGGGATTAAGAGAATGACGATAAGGTGGCAAGATGGGAGGGAGAGATAAAAAGGGAGGGAGAGGTAGAATGTGACCAAGAAAGAGACTTGCTAAGATAGAGAGAGTGAAGAGAGGCGAGCAAGCAAGAGCAACATAGAGACTGAGAGAGAGAGAGTGAGAGAAAGAGAAGACAAAATAAGAAAAAAGAGTCGGAGACGTAGAGAGCGAGTTATGAGAGAGAAAACGAGATAGGGAGAGAGAGTGAGAGGACATATATAGAGGTAAAGAGAGTAATAGAGAGATAGAATTAGAAAGAGAGGGGTAGAGTTAGCAAGGGAAGGAGGGAGAGAGAGAGAGAGTGAAGCCTTGGACTTTCCACTCACTCACTCTTATAAGAAGAATAAAAGTGATAGGTGGGTGTGAGAGGCAAAAGAGGGAGCGAAGAGCAAGAAAATGAAAAAGTGAAAAGAAAGGGAGAGAATGGGATCGGAGAGGGAGGGGAGAAAAATAATGAATGTGAGATAGAGAATTTAAGAGAGAGAGAGAATGAGGGAGAGAAAGTGAGAGAGAGAATGAAAGAAAAATAAAACATAAGAGCAATAGTAATGGAAAAGGAAAGAGAGATAAAGAAAGTGGGAGAATGAGAGATGGTGAGAATGAGGGAGGGAGAGAGAAAGAAAGGGCTATAGATAGAGAGATTAAGAGAAGCAAGAAAGAGAGAGTGAGGGAGAGTGTGAGAGGGAGTGAGAAAAATTAAGAGAAAAAGGGAGATAGATAAAGAGATAGAGTGTGAGAACCAAAAAATAGAAAAAGAAACAAAGGGAGAGACTGAGGGAGAATGAGAGAGAGAATGAAAGTGAAAGAGAGAGAAGATAGAAGGGGGAACATAAGAGATGCTCTCTAAATAAAATGAAGAGAGGGAGCAAGAGATGAATAAAAGAAAGTTAGAGAGTGAGGGACAAGAGAGATAATTAGATAGAGAGAAAGAGAGGATCAGAGAGTGAGATAGGAGAGACCAAAAAAGAGAGAATGACAGTGAGAAAAAAAGAGAGTGAGAGTGAGAGCATGAGAGAAGAGAATGTGGACAGCTTTATCGAACTCTCTCACACACTCTCTTACCTTGTCTCTCTCTCTCACTTAATATATTTCTAAATATCCAACTCTCACTTTTCTCCATCTCTCTCTAACAAGATAGAGGGAGGTAGATAGATTAGATATGAGAGAGGAGAGAGAGAGTGTGCGTGTAAGAGTGAGAGAAAAGGGAGATTTATAGAGAACGAGAGTAAGAGAAAGAGATATAGATAGAGAGCTAGTGAGAGATCTCTCTCTCACTACCACCCTCCATCTCTCCATCACTCACACACTCTCTCACACACACTCTCTCTTTTTAGTTTCATTTGTGAGAAAGAGAGAGAAGTGAGAATGAGGTAAATGCACTCTTTTTTATCTCTATCTCTTTATTTCTTTCTCTCCTCTCTCGCTCTCTCCCACTTTTTCCTTCTCACTCCTGCTTCTCTTTGCTTGAAATCTCGAGCTCTTATCTATCACTCTAAATCTCTCTCTTCTCATATCCCTGCCTCTATTTACATCTCTCTACGTCTATCAATCTGCCTCTCTACTTCTCTCTCCCTTCCACTCAATCTTCCCTCCCTCACCTTTATCTCTATCTCCATCCTTATCTTCTTTATTTTTTTCTCTTACTCTTAATATTTCACTCTATCTCTCTGTCCACTCCATCCCATTCTACCTCTCACTTGAAAAAATAAAAAGTGGCAGAGAGAAGATAGGGTAGGAGAGGGAATGAGAGAGGGAGAGAGGAAGAAGGGAGGGAGGGAAGGAGGGAATGAATGGGAGGAGGCTGAGAATAAATGCCTCCCTCCCTCTCTCCCTCTTTCTCTTCACTCTCTCCCTCTCTCTTCTTCTCTCATTGTCTCACTATCACTCTCCCTCTCAATAATTTTAACACTTTATTATTTTAACTCTTCCTATCCCTCCCTCCATTGGTGTCCCCATCTCTAAAACTGTCTGTCTCACTCTCTCTATCTCTCTCTCATTTTTTTCTCCTTCCCTCACTCTCTCCCTCCCTCATTCACTCTTTATCTCTTACTCACCTCTTTCTCGATCTCACTTCCTCTCTCTATTCTCTATATATGCCTATATCTTTCTCACACTCACTCTCTCTTAACCTCTCAGCGTCTCTCATACCATCAACCTATAGAGAGAGAGAGAGATAACAGAGAGATATGAGAGAGAGAACAGGGGAAAGGGAGAGGGAGGGAAGGGAAAATAAGAGAGAAAGAGAGTGAAAGCAAGGTATGAAGACGAGAAGAGGGAAAGTGAGATAATGAGAGGGAAAAGAGATAATGAGAGTGAGAGAGGGTCAGGAAAGATAAAAGTGAGGGTGGGAGGGAGAGAGGATGGAGGGAATGAGGGAGAGATGGGGGAGAGAATGAAGAAAAGAGAGAGAGGAGTGAGAAAGTGAGATTTTCTCTCTACCTCCATATTTATTCCTCTATATGCTTGCCTCTATTTCTTGATGGTACAAGAGAGGTTCCAATTTTCTTATTCTTTCTCATGCGTTGACAGTTTCCATTTCTCTTTTTGAATAAAAGGATAGAGAGATAGTGCGAGAAAGAGAAAATGAGGGAGAATTGAACAGATGGGAAAGAAACAGGAAGAGAGGTAGAAAGCAAGATGCAAAGAGAGAGAAGAATGTCCGTAAGAGAGAGAATTTAACTCGGAGAGGAGATGACAACGGGGAGAGGAGACATAAGGACTAAAAGAGTGTGGGATGCGGGAAGAGAGATAGGTTGAGATGGGAGGAGGAGAATAGATGCGTAGAAGAGTGAAAGGGAGAGAGAGTTTGTGTGTTGGACTCCCTCTCTTCCTCTTTCTCACATCTTCCTCTGTCTCACATGATGGAGAGAGAAGAGAATGAGAGAGATAGAGCGATTGAATGAGAAAGAGAGAGGGTGTGTGTGAGAAAGGAGTGAGAGCTTGAGAGCATGATTGAAATAGAGGGACTGAGAGAAAGAAAAGTAGAAAAAAGAAAAAAAGGAGAGAGAAGAAGAACAATAGTGATGAAGAAAGAGAGAGAGAGATGAGAGAGCGTGAGAGAGTTAGAGTAGGAGAAAGTTTGGAGAGAGAGGGAGGGATAAAGAGATAGAAAGGGTGAGAGGGAGAGGGATAGAAGAGGGAGGGAGGGAGAGAAACAAGGAATAAATGAGGGAGTGAGAGAGAAAGTTGAGTTAATGAAGATGAGAGAAGCAAAGATCAAGAGAGGACATAAAAGAGTGAGAGAGAGTGAGAGATGGAGAAAGGGAAAGAAAGTGAGAGAAAGAGGTGATAGGCGAAGAGAAGGAAGGTGAGAGAGCATAGAAGGAAGGGAAAGAGGGATAGAGTGAGAGGAGAGAATAAATAGAGAAGGAGAGTGGTAGGGAAAGGTAGAAGAGACTAGTGGTGCAAAGGAAGTGGTGAAAGAGGAGTGAGGGAGAAAGAGTCCTAACTTGTATCTTTATCACTCTTTTCCTCTTTCTCTCTTGCTTTAACTATCTCTCACTCTCATTCTCTATCATTCTCAATATTTCTCTTTTTGTCTCTCCCACACCCTCTGTTGCCTCCGAACTCACTCTTTCTCTCTCTCAATCTTCTTTTCTCTAATTACTTCCCCTTTCTCTTTCTCACAATCCCACCCTCTTATATAACTCCCTTCCACTCCTAACCACTCTCTGCCTCTCTATATTGATTGAAAGCAAGAAATGAAGGGAAGAAGGGTTACCTCTCCAATTCTCTCATTCTCTCTCCCTAATTCTCTCTCTCCCTCTCTCATTCCCTCTCACATGCTCTATTTCTTTATCTCTTTCTCTCTTTCCCTCTCTACCTCTTACTTATTATCTTTATATCTATCTCTCCCTCTCTCTCTTGCTTCTCCCTCCATCTCAAAGCAATTGATAACAAGAAAGACAATGTCATGACTTCAAGAAAAGATTTAATTTAATTACTAGATGTCATGCAAAGAGGTTGGAACAAGCTCTTAATGGAATAGTCTAGTTCATGGGAGTCTAAAGAGAAACAATCACAAAGAATTTTCAATTTAATCCAAGCCCAAGCATAAAGGAGCATATTATTATGGATGGATATTTAGACTTTAATTACGGTTTAATAATAGCTTACATGGCAACTTGATGTAGTTTTTTTTTTCATTTGTTTTAGATGATATTATATCTTCTTTGTTTTTTGCTTGTAAGCTTTAGCCTAAATATAGACCTTCCTTCAGATGAAAAAGAGGACTTGATTTTGGCAAAACATGCATTTTGGTCATTTTCCACAGTTTTCTTAGGATTCTAATCAAACTCTTGTTCATCGCCCAAAGAGTTATTCCTCGACTTATCAAGCGGATTGGTTCAAGGTTTATATCTATCCATCAATTTTACATCCAAGTTTTATCCCTTCTTTAGCTTGGTTGGTTTCAAGTTTAGGATGGTTTTCTTTTCTTGTTTCATGCATCACATATGAATTGCCATCAATTCCTTTCAGTTTTGGCTTAGCACATTAGGTTTTCGAACTCGAACGTCAATCCCCACGGTCCCGTCTTGCTTATTTGCACATCAATCCCTCCCTCTCCATCTCTCTTTTATTATCTCTCTTATGTTCTATCATTTTTTTCTCTTATGTTCTCTCTTTCTTCTTTTATCAATCTCTTCTCTCTCTCTCTCCAACTCACTCTCTTGTTCTCTATCTCACACTCTCTCGATCTCTCCCTCTTCCTCATTATCTTTCTCTCTCCTTCTCTCTCTTTCATGTTATTTCTTCTCTATCACTCCTCTCCCTCTCCCCACCTCTTCATATCTTAAGCTCATCTCTCCCTCTCACCCTCTTCTCTCTAGATAACTCTCATTATTTTTCACTCTCTTTCATGTCTCATCATCTAACACTTCATCTCTCCCTCCACTCTTAGAGTCTACCTTTATCTACATCTCTCATTCTTTAGATAACTCTATCTATTCATTTCCCTCACTATTGCTCTCCCTCTCTCTCTTGCTCCCCATTTCTCTCTCTCTTTGTTTATCTCTCCTTCATTCTTGATATCTCTCTCTCTCTCTTTCTACTAATCTTTCTTCACTTTTTTTTCTTCACTTTGTCTAACTCATTTTTTTTCTCTCTCACTTTATGAGTGAGGGGGAGAATGAGAGAGATGATGAGATAGAGAAAGAGAGAAAAAGAAAGAGAGAGGCTGAGACGATAATACTTAAGATAGTGAGGGTGAGAGAGTGAAAGAATAAGAGAGGGAGAGTCTCTCTCTCACTATTTCTCTTCCTCCTTCCTCTCTTTTCTCTTTATTACTCTCCCTCCCACTCCCTCCCTTTCACTCCTCTCTTCTCTCGCTCTCTATTTCTAGCTCTCTATTTTTCTCCCTCTCTCTCTCAATCTCTCACTAGGTCCCTCCCTAAAACTGTCTCACTCTTCCCTTCTCTCTTACACTCTCTCCATCTCTCTTGCTCACCTTTTTCTCACTTTATCCTTCTTTATGTCACCTCTTTCTCCATTTCTCTCAATTTATTTATCTCACTCTCACTGTCTCTCTCACTCTTGATAGAGAGGAGAGATATGTCTCTTTGCTAGCTCTCTCTCTCTCTCCCTCTCTCTCTCTCTTTATAGCTCTTTACATTAGCTTCTTCTCTCTAACTCTCTAGCTTTCTTTCTTCTATCCTACTCATTCTTTTATCTTCTATTCTCCTTCTCTCCATCTCCTCTCCCTCTCATCTCACTTCGTTATCACTCTTACTCACTCACCTCTCCTCTCCCTTTCTTTTTTCTCCCTTACACCACTCCCTCTCTCCCTGACTCTTGCTCTTTTTTTTTTCATTCCTCTATCACTCTATCACCTCACACTTCTCTTGTTAGCTCTTTCCATCTTACTCTCTCACCCTGACTCTCCCTCCCTCTCTTCATCGTTCTCCCTTTTTCTCTTGCTTCATTTCCTTATGTCTTTTGTACTTTCGCTCCTTGCTTCCTCACTGACCTTTTCTCGTTCTCTTTCTCATTATTCTCCCATCCACTCAAGCTCTCGAACTCTCACCCTCTCTGTCAAGCCTTCCAATTTCTCTTCTACCTATCCATCTCACTCACTCTTCTCTCACCTTCTCTCTATTTCACCCTCAGTCTCCCTCTCTCCCACATGATCTCTCTGCCTATCTCTGACTGTCTTTTTCTACTTTCTCTCTCCCACTACTCACTTGTTCTCTCCCTCTTTTCTCTATTTTTTATCTGCTCTCTCCCCCCATCTCTCTCACAGTCTCAGTAGCTATCTTACTTCTCTCACTCTCTCAATCTTGCTCTCTCTCCTCTCTCACATGCTTCTTCACTACCACTTACATTTCCTTCCTTGCTCAACTCCCCCACTCTCTCCCACTCTCTCTCACTCTTTTCGTGTCTCCCTCACACCCTTTCTCTCATAGACACACACACACTCTGCCTCTCTCATTCTTTACTTTCACTCTCTTACTCCCTCTTTGTGTGTCTCGCCCTCCATATCTTTCTCTCCCCCTTTTTGTATCTCACTCTATCCCTCTCTCCTTCACCTCCCTCTCTCTCCCTCCACCTCTTTCTCATTATTATCTGTCACTCTCTCTCTCTCATTATCTCTCCCTCACCTCTTTCTCACTCATGAAAGATATTAAGTGTGACATGGAGGAGAGAGCGATTGAGCGAGAGTGGAAGAAAGAGTGAGTGAGAGAAATGGAGGGAAGGAGAGATAAAGATGGAAAGAGAGAGCTTGAGAGTTGAAGAGAAAAGAGCTAGAGTGAGGAGACTTAGTGACAGAAAAGATAGTGCAACATAATGAGAAATAAAGGTAGATAGGGATAGAGTTTGAGAGAATGAGAGATAGAGAGATAGTGAGTAAGAAAGTGAGAGAGGTTGATTGTACTAGAAAGGGAGAGAGGGAAGAGAGAGGAAGGAAAAAGGGATGGATGGGGAAGGGAGGGAGGGATAATGAGATCTATCAAAAGTAATAGGAGCAGAGATAGAAGAATATATAGAGAGATTTAGCTAGAAAAAGTGTGAGATACAGAAAGAGTGAGAGAAGGAGAGATAGAGAGGAGGGAGAGAATGGGAGTGAGAGAGTGAGAGGGATAGAGTGATAGTGAGAGGGTGAAAGCGAAAGAAAGGAAAAGTGTGAGTAATGAGCTGGAGAGTGATAGCAAGTATTTCTCTCTTCACTTGTGCTCCCTCTCTCTCTCATCTCTCTTACATTGCTCCCTCTCACGCTCTTTAGGAGAACATACAACAACAACAACAAAGCCTTAATCCCACTACGTGGGGTCGGCCACATGAATCCTTTTTCTCCATTGCGTCCTATTTAGTGTCATATTTTCATTTAGTTCTAATAAATTAAGATCATTTTTAATACAATAAGCCCAAGTCTTCCAAGGTCTACCTCTGCCTTTCTTAACACAAGTCGAATCTAAAACATCTACTCTCCTAATCGGATCATCTAATGGTCGACGTTTAATATGACCAAACCATCTAAGATGACTTTCTCTAATTTTGTCTGTCACAGGAGCTACAGCAACCCTATCACGAATATATTCATTCCGCATTTTGTCTCTAAGTGTAAAGCCACTCATCCACCTAATCATTCTCATCTCGGCAACACTTAACTTATTATTATGCTTCTCTTTTAAAGGCCAACATTC
>NEWO01000828.1:216629-265927 GCA_003013225.1 Phalaenopsis aphrodite
CTTAGTTTCTTGAATACATAAGATATTAATTTTCCTATGAATCATAATATCAACTAATTCCATTAATTTACCATTGAGAGTGCCTATATTCCAAGAACCTATCCTAATATTAGTTTCATTAGTTTCATGGACTAACTTCTCTACCCGCATTCGTCCGTAATGTGGGAACCCTTGCTTATTTAACACTACACCCGGGCGCCGGTATATCGGCCCTTGCACACTTTTCACTGTATTCAGGCTATACAGCGCGTCGCTTCCAGGGGACGCCCTAGCACTTACACAATGATCAAAAGGATTCATGTCATGATTTTTTCGACAAGTTTTACGCTGGCTGTCGACTACCTAACGCAACCCTCCACTTTTCGCATCCGGGCTTGGGACCGGCAACGGCAGTGTTTAGGCTAAAGACTATCTATGCTCTTTAGGAGAACATAGATTGAAATAAATGTGAGAGGCAAAGAGATTAATAGAAGAGAGAGACTGAGATGAAGTGAGAGAGATGGAGAGTGAGCAAGGGTGTGAAGGGTGTGAGCGAGAGAGATGGGGAGACAGAAAGAGATGAGGGGAAGAAAGAAAGAGAGATGAAAGAGAGAGAGAGAGAGGATGGGAGACAAAATAATGTTGGGAGTGTTCTCACTCTCTTAGTCTCTATCTCTCTGATTATCTCTCTTTTACTCTCTCCTTCCTGAGAAAGGAAAAAAGAGGGAGGGACAGAGGGTGGGAGTGGGAATGAGGGAGAAAGATGGAGAGAGAGAGATAAAATGAGGTGAAGAGAGAGCAAGAATGCGAGTGTGAGAGAAGGGAACTGATAAATAATGCGAGAGACAAGGTGGATATGCTCTTTGTATCTATCTCTCTCCTCTTTTTCTCTTGCTCTCTTTCACTCAGTTGTTAGAGAGAAGAAAAGAGTAAGAGGGTGAAGGAGAAAGAGAGAGACAAAGAGAGAGGATGGGAGATGAAATAAAGATGGGAGTGTTCTCTCTCTCTTAATCTCTATCTTTCTGATTATCTCTCTCTTTCTCTCTCCCTCCAGAGAATGGAAAGGAGAGGGAGGGACAAAGGGTGGGAGAGGGAATGAGGGACAAAGATGGAGAAAGAGATAAAATGAGGCGAAGAGACAAAAGGGAGAGAGGGAGGGAGAGAAAGAGAGAGAGGGGGGGGGAGATAATCAACTTGTATCCCTCTCCTCTTTCAGTTCTCTCTCTTCACCACTCTCTCCCTCCCACTCTATCCCTCATTCTCTCTCTCTCTCATGCTCTCTCTTTCTTTCCCTCCCTCGCTTCTATTTTTCTTTCTCTCTTTTTCGCTTTCTCTTTCACTTTTTTCCATTGTCTCTCACACTCTCACTCACTAACTCTCTTTCCCTCTCACCTCTCTCTCTCTCTCTATTGCACCTTCTCTAACTCTTTTCTTTCTCTCCCCTTCCCTTAGTCTCTCCCTCTCTTACTTTAACTCTCTCCCACTTTCTCATCTTACTGTCTTTCTCTCTCTTATTCTCTCTCACTCACTCACATGTTATTCTCAAACTCTCTCCAGTTCTCTCACTTAAGTTCTCTTGTGCCCTCTTACCTCTCTCTCTCACTCTTACTTCACCCCCGTCTTTCTTTGATACCCTCAAATTCTCTCTCTCTCAACCCTTACTTCTCACTCTCTCACTAACTCTCTTCCACTCTCTCTCACTCCCTCCCTCTCTCTATTATCTATATCTCTCTCAATCTCTCTCCCACTTACTCTCCCTCCCACCCTCCGTTCCTCTCTCTTTCTCTCACCCCCTTCTCTCCACCTACCTCTCTCTCACCCTCTCTTTCCCTCTCTCTCACTCATTCTCTCCACTTCTCTTTCTCTATTTATTATTCTTTTTTAACGCTTCTTTCCCTCTCTTCTCTCTCTTTCATTTTTCCTATGTCCGTCTTTCTCTCATTCCCTATCTTGCTCCCTCCCTTCTTTCCTCCGTCTCTCACTTTTCCTCCCCTCTTGCTCTCACTCTTATTCCCTCTCTCACTTGCTCACTCTCATCCTAATTTTCTCAGCCTCACATTCTCTCACTCAAACGCCCTCTCCATTTTCTTATTCTCAATTCCTCTCTCTCTCGTCTCTCCTTAAATCTCTCACTCTCTCTTTTCTCTTTTACACTTTCTTCTTTCTCTCTCTTTTCTTTCTCTTTCTATCTCTATCTCCCTCAATTTCTCTCTTCATATATCACACTCTCCTACTATCATTTATAGCCTCCCTTCCTAACTCATTCCCTCCTTCTCTCTCTTTTTCTTTTATATCACTCCTCTCCCACCCTTTCACTATATTTATCTCATCATCTCACTCTTACTTATTTTCTCTCCTCTATAACTTTCATTTCTCTCTTCTCTCTTGGTCCCTCCCTCACTCCATCTCTTGTTTATATTTTTCTTCTTTCTTTTATTCTTTTATTCTTTTATTCTCTTGCTCTCTCTCTCTCTCGTAACTTTCTCCTCCCTCTTTCACTCACTCTCACTTCCCAACTCTTTAACTCTAACAATCTCCCTCTCTCCTCCTCTTTTTATCTCTTCTATCACACTCTGCCTATCTCTCTCTATCTTACTCTATTTTATTTCCCTCCCTCCCTCACTCCATGTCCTTTCCTCTCTCTTCAATCCCCAGCACATCTCTACATCCCACTCTCTTTGACCCTCTACCTCCCTTTCTCTCCATCTATCTCACACCTGCTCATCAACCTATCTCTTGTACTTCTCTCTCTTTTCACTCACACACATGCTCTCTCACCCTTCCTTTATAACTCCTATTATCTCCTTTCATAACTCCCTTTATCTTTCCTTCTCTCTCTCTCCCTCTCTGACTCACTAAGTCTCTCTGTCCATCTCTTCTATTCTCTCTCTTCAACCATCTAACTTTCTCTCTATCTATCTTCTATATAACGCTCTCATGCTCCCTCCCTATCTCTTTCTCTCTTTTTTAGAAGAAAGTAGGGAGAGAGAGACAATAGAGAAAAAAAGACAGTGAGATAATAAGAGGGAATAGAACATACGTGGGTTGTAGAGAGGTAGATACATAGAGTTACTAGAGTGAGAGTGTGAATTAGTAAGAGAGAGGTTGATGATACGAGAGAGCATATCTCCTCTCTCTCTCTCTCTCTTTTATTACTTTCCCACTCCTCCACTCCCTCTTCTCTTGCTCTTCTCTCATTGAGAGGGAGAGAAGGTGGAGTGATAGAAAAGATAAAGAAGAGAGAGAAAGGTTAATCCTCTCCTTAAAAATCTCTTACTTCTCTTTCTATTCTCTAACATTGTTCTTCCACTACCATGTACTCTCTCACTCTCTTTATCTTCCTTTTTCATCCCTATCAATTTCACTCTTCTCTTTCTTTTCTTCCATCTCTCTATCAGTATATTTCCCTCATGCTTAATCTCTCTCACATTCTCTCTCTTCTCTCTATATCTCTCCCTCTCTACACTTATTATCTCTTTGTGAGAAGTGAATGAGAGAAAGAAAGAGAGAGAGAGAGCGGGGTGAGTGTTATAAAGAGAGAGGGAAGAGAAAAAAGGGTAAGAAAAAGGGAGAATGAGAAGGAGAGGATGGAGCAATGTTATTAGTGAGGTAAAGAGATAGTGATGAGGGAAGAAGAGGAGAGAGAGCAAAAGATGGATAGAGAAAGTGAGAAGAGAAAAGAGATGGTGGATGGGAAATGAGAGCGAGATAGAGAAATAGAGCAAGAGAGTAAGCTAGAGAGAGTATAAGAAAGAGAGAGCAGGGAGGATGGGTGGAAGAAAGAGTGAAGTAGAGATAGAGGGAGAGCTATAGAGAATTATAGATAGAGATAGAGAGAGAAAGAAAGAGAGAGCGAACGAGATAGGGTGTATGGTAGAGAAAGGTAGCGAGCAAGAGCAACAAGATAGAGATCAAGATAGTTAGAGAGAGAAGGAAGTGAAAGAATGATGAAGGAGAGTAAGAGATAGGGAGAGAAGAAACAGAGAAAACGGGGAACATTTTGCTTGAGATATAATGAGAAAAGGGAGAGATAGAGAGTAATAGAGAGATAACATTAGGGGATAGAGTAATAAAGAGATAGCAAGAGAGATAAATAATAGAGCAGAGATAAAGAGAGTGGGAGAGAGATGGAGAGAGGGGGGAAGAAGAGGGAGAGGAGAGGGAGAGATAAAGAGGAAGAGAGGAGATAGATAAAGAACATGACAGAAGAGATGGGAAAGAAAAGAGCGAGAATGAGAGAGATTGAGATGCTAGGAGAGATGTGACTGAGAGAGAAAGGAGAGAGAACTAGGGAGATCATGAAAGAGAGAAGATAGTTAGAGAGAGAGTGAGAGAAGATGGGGGAAGAGAGAGAGAGTAGAATATGCGTAAGAGACACATCGAGAGAGTGAGAGTGAGAGTGGGAGAGAGAGCAAGACAAAAGAGGGGCAGAGAGAAGAGAGATAGAGAAAGGGAGGGAGGGAGATAAAGATGGAGAGGGAGTGCTAGAGAGATTAAAAGAGAAAGAGTGAGAGAGGGACACTGAGTATGGAGGCATACTTTCTCAATCTCCCTCCCTCCCTCCTGCCTTCTCTTCTTCCCTTTACTTCTCTTTCTCATTCTCTATTTTGCTCTCTTTCTCTCATTCACTCACTCTCTCTTTATTTCACTCACTCACTCTCTCTATATCTCTCACGTTTTGAGAGAGGGAGGGAGTGAGGGAGAGAGAGTGAGAGGAATGGAGAGCTAAAGAGAAGTCGAGAAAGGATCCAGCAATAAGAAAGAGTAAATGTTTCAAATAGAAAGAGAGAATAAATGATAGAATTAGAGTAGGAGAGAGGAGAGAGAGAATATAAACACCACTCTCCCTTTATCTCTCTTTTTTCTCTCACTCACTCTCCTCTTTCTCCTACTCCAACTCTCTCACACTCTCTCATGCAATCCCTCATTTTCTCTTGTCATTTCTATCATTTTTCTCTCTTATATTCTCTCTTTACCCAGTCCCTCGTCCCCCCCTTGCTCTCTATTTTTCTCTTCCTCTTTTATCTTTTTAACTCATCACTATCACTCTCTCTCTCTTCCCCCTCTTGTCACAGAGCAGGAAAGAGATAGAGAAAGAGAGTAGGGAGCAATAGTGATGAAGAAAGAGAGTGAGAGAAGAGAGAGATAATGAGAGAGAGAGAGTTAGAGACAAATAGTGAGAATAAGGGGTAGGGAGAGAGAGGAAGAGGGTGAGAGGGAGAGGGAGAGAGAGTGAGAGAGAGAGTTAGAGACAAATAGTGAGAATAAGGGGTAGGGAGAGAGAGGAAGAGGGTGAGAGGGAGAGGGAGAGAGAGTGAGAACAATAGCGAGAGAGTAAAGGAGCAATAGAGAGAAAGTGAGAGAGATCGAGAGGGAGAGAGGTGTAAGAGTGAGAGAGAGAAAAGAGAGTGAGTGAGAGAGATGATGAGAGAGTAAGAGATAGTGACATGGAGAGGGAGAGAGGTAGAAACTAAGGGAGCAAAAGAAAGAAAGTGTAAGAGACAAATAATTGAGAAAAAGAGAAAAAAGAGAGTGAGACAATTGGCGCTAAATGGAGGTTGAAAAAGAGTGAGTGGGAGAGAGGAGAGATAGAGAGAGGATAAATGTATAAGAGAAAAGAGAATGAGAGATTACAAGAGAGAGAGAGAGTAATGAGATAGAAAGATAGAGGGAGAAGGAGATGGAGAGTAAGAGAGAGGATGTGAGAGAGGGAGGAAGAGTGGTAGTGAGAGAGAGAAGAGGAAAAGTTATAGAGAGTGAGAAAGAGGTGGGGAGAGTGAAAGACAGAAGAGAAAGAGAAATAGACTTTTATCATTTTCTCACTAACATCCTTCCTCGAGAGATAAAGAGCATGAGAGTGTTACAATGTGAAAGAGATGAGAGATAGCTAGATAGAGCAAAAGGGGGATGGACTAAGATTTCTCTTATTGGAAGAGGAGAGAGTACGTGGGAGGGTTAGATCTGAAGAGAGATGAGACAAAGGAAAAGAGGGTGAGAGAGCATCTCTCTCTCTGTCCTTCTATTTTTCTCCCATCTCTCTCTCACCCCTCTCGTTTTCCCTCTTGCTCTGTGTCTCTATCTCTTTCTCCCTCCCTCCATGTCCCTCCTTATCCCTCTAGCTCTCCATCTCATCTCCCTCCTCAAGCTCTTTTTCTCTATCTCTCTCTCTCTCTCGCTCTATCTTTCTAGCTATCTATCTATCTAAATGAGATAGAAGTTGAGAGAGAGAGAGAGACAATTAATGGAGAGTGTGGCAAAAAAGAGATGAGAGAAATGGAGCATTTGAGAAAGCGTGTGTGAGAGGGAGGGAGAAGGAGAGAGCATGAGAGAGAGAAGCAAAGAGAGAGAGATGGAGCAAGGGGGGAGGAAGTGTCAGAGAGAGATAGAGAAAAGGTTAGAGAGAAAGAGGAGAGAAAGTGTTTGAGGAAAGGAAGAGATTGATCAAGGAAGCAAGAGAGAACACTTTCTCCTCTCTCTTTGGATATATCTCTTTTTTGATATCTCTCTCACTCACTTTCCATCACTCTCTCTATCTCTTTATTCCTATCTCACTTTCTTCCTCTTACCTCACTCTACACACCTCTCACACTCTCTATTGCTATTCTCCTTTCTTGCTATCTCACTCTTATCTATATCTCACTCTCTTTCTCACATTCTCTCTCTCCCACTCTCTTTAGCTCTCTCATTACTCATCTCTCTCGCACTCTCTATCTCTTTTGATCACAATCTAAAGAAATAGATTGAGAAAGATAGAGGGAGGTAGAGAGGAAAAATGTTAGTGGAAGGGAGGGAGCAAGAGTGAGAGAGTGAGAGAAGAAGGGGAATGACATATAAAGAGAGTGTGAAAGATAAAGAGAGAGTGAGAAAGAGAGAGGTGAGGGAGAGAGATATAAAAAGGGAGCTTTAAAGAGAATGAAAGATATAAAGGGAAAGTGAGAGAGAATTGTGAGATAGAAAAAAAGAAAATGATAGAGAGAGACAAGTGAGAGGGAGAGAGAATGTGAATGAGGGATGGAAAGGGAGGATAGAGAAGTAAAGAGATAGAATTGATATAGAGGGGAGCCTTATAGAGCTAGAGAGCAATTTTCTTTATCTTTTCTCTCCTTCTCTATCATTCTCTCTCACATCCCTCCCTCATTTGTTCCCACTCCCTCTTTATCTCTCTCATTCTCACCCTCTCTTAATATAGATCTCTCTCTCCCTCCATCTTTTTCTTACTCTTTCTATCTTGCTCTATTTCTCTCTTGATCTCTACCTCTTTCTAGCAGAGAAGAGACATGTTGATAAATCAATGTAGAGAACATACTGAGTGTGAGAGTTGGAGAGAGAGTGGAAGAGAACAAAGAGAGAAAAGAATAAATTAAAAGGGAGCACGAGAGAGAGAAAGACATAAATGAGATTGAGGAGGGAGAGAGGGAGGGAGGGAGGGAGGGAGGGGGAAGAAGGAGAAAGATAGAGTGGGATGGAGGTAGTGAGAGGGAGAGGGAGAGCAAGGTATAGGGATAGAGTGAGCTGTAGTTAAAGAGGGGTATAGAGAGAATATAGATTTCTCTCAATCTCTCTCGATTATCAACCTATCTTTCTATCCCGATCTCCGACTCACCCCTTCTCTATCCATTCTCTTTCCCTCTCTCTCTCTCAACCTCTCTCACTCTTTCTATCAATCTCTCCCTCAGTTCACCTTACCTCTCAATCTCTCCCTCCCTCACTTTCTCTTTCTCTCTCCATATTTTTCACTCTCTTGATCACTTTCTCTTCCACTATTCTTTCTCTCCATCAAGCATTATCTCATCTCTTATCTTTCTCTCTCTTAAACTATTATCACGTTCCTCTCTCTTAATCCCCGTTACTTTCTCTCTCTATCTCTCTAACACTCCCCTCTTATCTCACCCTTAATATCTCTATTTCCCTCTATCTCCTACTAGAAGGGTGGAGAGAGTGACATGTTGATAGTTTGACAAAAAGAGGGAGTGACTAAAAAGAGAGAGGAGAGATAGAGAAGTGAGGAGAATGGGTAATTATGAGAAAGAGAGCATAAGAGAGATGGCAAGTGAGAGTTCTCTTTGTTTCTCTCTCTCAAAACTCTCTTTCATTGTCTCTCTCACTTTCTTTTCCACTCATCCTTTGAAGGGTAGGAGAGAGGAAGGAAGGAAGGGAGGGAGCTAGTGAAAGAGAGAAAGAAAAGGAGCTAGAGAGGAAGAAAATGGAGAATGGGAGATTAGGAGAGAGAAAGAGAGAGAGAGAGATTACGGGAGAGATTTGAATTGCGGGAGAGTTAAAATGGGAGGGAGGCTAAGCGAGAGATACATCTGGAGATAGAGAGATATAGTGAAAGAGAAACAGGGCGGGAAAGGTAGTGAGGGAGGCAGAGAGAGGGGGAGAGAGGCAAGAAAGCGAGGGTGAGAGAGAAAGAGAGAGAGTGTGTGCTAGATAGATAGAGTGTGAGAGAGTTAGTGTAGAAGTAAGTTAAGGAAAGATAAGTATGAGAGAGCAATTGACAACATAGTGAGAGATGGGAGAGGATAGAGATAGTTGAAAGAGGGAGAGACATGTGTGCATGTGTGTGTGTGAGAGAGAGAGCTCGCCCTCTCCTTAAATTCTCCACTCACTCTCTCCCAGTCTTTGTCACTTTCCATCTTATCTCACACTCTCAGTCTTACTTGTTTTCTTTCTCTCACACACTCTATCTCATTGTCTCTCTCTCTCACTTAAAGAGAGAACAAGTTAAAGAGAGGGACATGGATGGTCAGAGGGACAATGAGAGAGAGAGAAGGGGGAGGGAGAGAAGATAGTGGAAAAGGGTGAGATTTCTCATTTCTTCTCTTATCTCTCGACTTACTCTCTCTCAACTCCCCCACTCTTAGTCACTCTCTCTCCCTGAAAAGGGTGAGATTTCTCATCTCTTCTCTATCTCTCGACTTACTCTCTCTCAACTCTCCCACTCTTAGTCACTCTCTCTCCCTCCCTCTCTCACCACCCACTACCTCTCTCCCACTCAAACTCTACCTCCCTAAGAGATATAAAAATAAAAGATAAAAGAAGGAAAATCTCTCTCCCACTGTAACTCTTGTTCTCTCCCTTCTCTCTCTCTCTAACCACTCTCTTTTGCTCTTGTTCTCTATCTCTTTTTATATCTATCTCTCATTTTCACACTTTGTCGTTTTTCTTATTTCATGCTCTCTCTTTCTTTCTCACTAAATCTCTCTCAGCAGGAGGGGAGTGAAAGAGAGGAAAAATAAAGTAGGATAGAGTGAGAGATTTATAGAGAAACTACTCTCTCAATCTTTCTTTCTCTCATCTTTTCTCTTTCTATGAAATAAAAAGAGTGAGGAAGAGAAGAGCAAGAGAAAGTGATAGAAAGATCTTGAGAAGGAGAGAGAAAAAGAGATGGGGAGAGAGAGAATGCGAGAGAAGAGGGCAAGCAACGGGAGGGTGTTAGAGGGAGAGAGGTAGATAGAGAGATTGAGACAATGAAAATAGGATAAGGAGATGTGAGGGAGAGAGAAAAGAGTGAAAAATGGAGGGAGAGATAGAATATGAGCAAGCAAAGCGAGCAATCTCTTTTTCTCCATCAACAGTGACCAAGAGAAAGGAAGAGTGAATGAAATAGAGAGTGAGAGTAAGTAGACATATGTAAAAGAAAGAGGAATAGAGTGCGAGAGAGGTGATCAATAGAGTTGAAGAACGATAGAGAATAGGAAAGTAGAAGAAAAATGGGATGGATTAAGATAGAGAGATATAGTGACGGACCTAGTGAGAGATGGAGAGAGTGAGAGACGAGTGTAGAGAGTGAGAGAAGAGAGGAGTGAAGAGGAGGGAGTGAGAGAGAGATAATAAAAGTGAGAAAGAGATAAATGAGAGAGGGGGAGGAAGATAGTGAGAGAGAGAGAAAGAGATTAACCCTCACTATCTTTAGATTTTAGCATTTTGCCATTCATAGAGAGAGAGAAAAAGAAAGATTTAGATGGAGAGAAGATAAAGAAGTGAAGAGAGATTATGAGAAAGAGGGAGAAAGGGATATCAAGAGGGATAGAGAAATAAAGATAGCGCGAGAGAGAAGGGAGGAGCAATAGAGGGAGAGCGATAATGAGGTAGATGAATGAAGAGAGTTAGCTAAAGAATGAGAGAGGTTGACTTTGAGATAGGAAAGAGAGATCAAGAGTTAGAATGTGAGGCATGAGATAAAGTGACAAAGAATGAGAGTTAGTGAGAGAGATAGAGCTTGAGAGATAGAGAGAGAGAGAGCAGAAAAGGAGAAAAAAAAGCAAGAAAGAGAGAGCAAGAGAGGGAGAAAGATAATGAGAGAAGGATAGATCAAGAGAGTAAAAGAATAAGAAGTTTGGGTGAGTGAGAGTGAGAGAAGAGAAAGATAGAATAATTTCATCGAGAGTGATAGGTAGAAAGAGAGCTAGATATAGATGAGAGAATAGTGAGAGAGAGAGAAACAGAGATGGAGAGAGGGAGATATAGAGAGAATGATGAATAAAGGGAGGGAAAGATAGAGTGAGAGAGTAAAAAGAAAAGAGCTAAAGAGAGAAGTATGAGGTGATAGAGGGAGAGAATAAAAACATAGAGAAATAGTCTGGGAGAGAGGGAGTGACAAAAGAGAGAAGTGAGAGAGAGAAAGGAAGAGATGGAGAGATAGAGAGGTGTGAGTAAGACAGAGTAATAGCGAGAGTGAGAAGAGAGGGTAAGGAGATGGAGAGAAAGAGAAAAGAAGATATATGAGTAGGATAAGAGAGAGAAACATAGAGAGTGGGAAATAAGAAGATATTATACGGAGCTATGGCAGAAGAGATAGTAGAGCGAGCAAAGAGAGCAATCACTCTTTCTTTATCTAGTGGTTGAGATAGAGGGAGAGTGAAAGAAAAAGAGTGAAAGAAAGGGAGAGAGAGGTAAAATAAAGACGAATATAGTGTGAGAGAGGTGATCGAGAGAGATGGAGAGTGATAGATTATAAGAGAGTAGAAGAAAGATGGGATGGATTGAGATAGAGATCTAGAAAGGGACCTAGTGAGAGATATAGAGAGAGGAAGAAAGATATATAGCGAGAGATAGAGAGAGCAAGAGAATAGAAGAGTGAAAAAAGGGAGAGAGAGAGAGAGAGATAAAAAGAGAGAAAAAGTGAGAAATTAAAAAGGGAGATGGAAGATAGTGATACAGAGAGACTCTCATTCTTCCACTATCTAATTTCACTATCTTTAGATCTTATCCTTTCGCAACACTCTATTTTTTTCTTTCTCTCTTGTCTATCATTGTCTCTCTCATTCTCTCCCTCACTCATAGAGCGAGAGCGAGAAAGAAAATAATAGATGGAGAGAAGATAAAGAAGTGAAGAGAGAGATAAATGTAAGAGAGAGAAGAAAGATAACGAACAAGTAAAAGTGGGGAGAGAAAGAGAAATAAAAGTGGGAGACAATGCTTGAGATATAAAACAGAGAGAGAGTAAGAAAAAACAGAGAAGAGAGAGGAAGAGGAAAAAAGTGTGTGTGTGAGGGAAAAAGGTAAGAGTGACTGAATGTGAGAGAGAAGTGGAGAATAAAAAATGATCAATAGAATGAGATGGAGAGAGAGGAAGAAAGTGCGAGTGTGTGTGTGAGAGAGACAGAGAAGATGGAGATAATGAGAGAGAGATTGGAAGCGAGAGGAGTGAGAGAGCAAGAGTGAGAGTGTGAAAGAATTGGGAGAAGGAAGAGTGTGGAAGAGAGAGAGTGTGTGTGAGCAATAGTAGGTGAGGGAGTGGGAGGGAGAGGAAAGATGACAGAGAGGTAGAGAAAGAGAGATAAAAATAGATAAAGTGAAATAAAAGAGAGAAGATATGTGTTAAAGAAGGTGAGGTAGAGAGAAAAGGTAGAGTGTGAGAGAAGAAGGGGGATGGTAGTTAGAAAGATGGGGGATAGAGAGAGAAGAAGAGATAAAGAAGGAGAGAGAGAATAAGAGATAGAGAGAGATTAGATAAGGAGAAGAAATGAGGGAGGGAGGGGGAGAGAGAAAGGGATGGACAATGAGTGAGAGAAAGACATAATGAGAGTGAGAGGAGGGGAGAGAGAGAGTGATAGAAGCGTGAACAAGACAATGAGAAAGGGAGAGCCAAAGAAGAGAATTAACAAGAAAGGGTGAGGGATTGAGAGAGAGGGAGAGAGAGGGTGAAGAGAGAGTGAGAAGCAATAGGGAGAGTAGTAACTGAGTGATGGAGGATGGTAGTGAGAGAAAGAGAAATGAGCAAGGAGTTAAAGCGAGAATGAAGTGAGATAGAGCAAGAGAAAGAGAGAGACTAGTTATTATTCCTTTTCACTCTCTCTACCTCGGTCCCTTTCTCAATCTTTTTCACCTCTCTCCCTCCATTCTCTCTCTCTCACTCTCTCTTCTTATCTCTCTTTCCCTTTCTCTATATAACTCCCACCTTTTTATCTCATTTTTATCACTCTCTATCTTACCTCACCTTTTCTCCCCCCATCAATTGCTCTCTCAAATACTCACATATGTCACTCAGTTTTCTCTCTCTTTTACACACTATCTTTTTCTCTCAAGCTCCCACTGCTAGACTGTCTCTCTCCGTCTCTCTATCTCATTCTCTCCTCTCACTCTCCCTTCCCCTATCTCTCATTGTTTCTCTCATTCTCTTCAACTCCTCTATTGCTCTCTCTTTCCCCTCCCTCTCTCTACCTATCTCTCTCTCTTTTCTCCTCTTTCTCTTAATATCAACATCTCGCTTTATTTATTCTCTTCTTTTTTACATTCTTCTCTCTTTCTCACTCATTCACACACCTCCCCTCCTTTCCCCTTGTTATCTTACACCCACTTTCCTACATTCATTCCTCACTCTCTATATCTTGTTCCTTTCCTTCATTCTCTCTACCCCCTGCCCCTCGTTCCCCATCTCTTTTTTCCTACCTCACTATCTCTAACTCACAATTTTTTCTCTCATATCACTCTTTCTTTTTCTCTCTCTCACTCTATTTTTTTTCATTTCTCACTCTCGCTTTTTTATCTATATCTCATTTTCTCTCTCACTCTATCTCTCTCCATCTCACCCATCCCTCTCTCCCTGTCGCCATTTCTATCTCATGCTTTTTATTTCCTCTTGTATTCTCTTGCTCTCGATCACTCTTTCATTTCCTATTTTCTATCTCTCTGATCTTTTGCACTTGTTCTCTCTCCCTCATTCTATTACTCTCTAACATTAACCCTCTCCAATTTTGACTATCTAATTCCCACTTTCTCTTGTCACTCACTCTCTCTCTCTCTCTCAATTAAACTTTCTCTTAGCCCCACTTTATCACTCTCTCACCCCTATAAATTTTTATCCTTTGCAAGTTTGTTTTATCTCTCTCACACACTACACCATCTCTCTCTCTCCTTCTTCTTTGTTATCCTAATTTTCTCTCCCCAATCTCTCCCTCCCTCCCTCTCTTTCACACACTCTCTCTCAGACCCTCTTTCACTTTCTTAATCTCTCTCTTACCCTTCTCATTCTCCTGTTCTCTTCATTGCTTTTTCTTTCTGTCACACTATACTTCCTCATCTCTTCTCCTCCTTCCCTCCCTTATTTTTTTCAATCTCTCTATCTCTTCTATCTTCTCTTGCTCTCTCTCTCTCGCCCTTCCACCTAACCCTCCCTCCCTTTCTCTCTCTCACCCTCTTTCATTGTCTCTCTCTCACTCTCACTCTAACTCCCTCCATCTCACTCCCTCTCTCTTCTCTTTCTTTCACTTTCTTATTATTCTCTCTCACTCTGCCTCCTTCTCTCCCTCTCTCTGCTATCTATTTCCCCACCCTCCTTAACTCCCTCTTTACTTATCTCTTGTTGCCCACCTCTCTATATTTATCCCCCCTTGCCCACTTATATTATCCATCTCTCTCATACCTTCAACCATAGTGTCTCTTTATCTTTCTCCCTCTCATTCTGAAGAGAGATACTCCATCACTAGCTAGGGGAAAGAGATGAGAAAAGATCAGGAGATGGATGAAGAGAAAGCAAGTGAGAATAGAGGAGAGAGAGAAAAGAATGATAAAAGGAGAGTCAGGACAATAAGAGCGAATGAAGAGGGAGAATGCAAATAATGATAAAGAGGTGAGTGAGGTTGGGAGAGAGAGCGCAAGAGAGAAGAGAAAGTGAGAGTAAAAGAGAGAGATGATGTGAGTAATGGAGGGAGGGACGGCAGTGGGGAGAGGGAAGGAAAAAGAGATATGGTTGATAAGTGAGAGATATAGGAGAGAAGAGTGAGAAAACACAAACTCTCTCTTTTCACTTACTCTATATTTCCTCTCTCCCTCTTTTCTTCTCTCTCTCCTCTTGTCTCCCACTCATCAACCCTCCCTCCCTCCCTCCCTCCCTCACTTCTTCTCTTTCTCTCTACTCTCTCACTTTCTCTATCTTAATCTCTCCCCTCTCTTGCTCTCCCACTTTGTCTCATCCTCTCTCACACTATTCTCTCTAATTCCCACTTTTTCTCTCATTACTCTCTCTAACACTCTCTCTCATATTTTTTATGTCTCAATTTCTCTAGTTCAGAAGAGAGTGGGAACAAGAGAGAGGGAGAGGAGAAGGCAATAGTGTGCAGTGAAAGATAAAGGGAGATAATAAGTGTGAGGGAGAGTGAAAAGTGATAACAAAAGAAGAAGGAGAGCGAAAAGTGATAAAAACAGTTAAACAGAGTAAGAGAGAGAGACGAGAAAGATAGCAAGAGAGCACGTGAAAAGAAAAAGGGAGGGTGTGAAAAGAGATACAAAGGCAGAGAGAGCATGAGAGAGATGAAGTGAGAGAGTTAAAGTAAGGAGTGAGCAAGAGAGAGAGAGAAGAATGGTAGAGGAGAGAGTGAGGGAGTGAGCGAGAGAGTGATAGAGAAAGAAGGGTAAGTGAGAGATGAGAGAAAGTAAGAGTATATAGAGATAGAGTGATCTCTCTCTTGCTCTCTCTATTTTCTTACTTTCTCTTCTCTCATTAGGGTTATAGAGCGGAAGAGGGATAATGACATCGATGATATGAGAGAGGTGTACCTAAAAAAAATGAGAGAAATAAAATTGAAGGGAGAAAATCTTGGAAGAGAGAGATAGATAGTATGAAAAAGAGAGAAAGTGGGAGAGAGCATTAGAGAAAGACAAAGAGAGGCAAGAGAATAGTGAGAGAGGGTAAGAGTGAGAGTGGGATAGTGGGAGAGTGAGAGGAGAGTGGGAGGAAACAAGATAGAGAGAGTGGGGGAAGAAAACAAGAGTAATAGAGAGAAAAGTGGGGGAAGAAAGCAAGAGTAATAGATAGAAAAGTAGGAGGGAGGGAGAGAGAGAGTGTGAGAGGGCGAGAGAGAATAGTAGAGGGAAAGAGGGAAGTTCAAACTCTCTCTCTCTTTTAACTTCAACCTCTTTCATACGTTCAACATGCACCTCTTTTCTCTTTCTCCATCTCTCACTCTTGCTCTCCATCTTTGAGAAGAGTGCGGAGATCTCTAACTCTTTATTCACTCCCTCTCTGTCTCCATCTTTCTTACATATAAAGTGGGACAGAGGGAAAGATAAATAGTGAGGGAGAGACGGATAATGACAGTGATGAAGAGAAAGAGAGATCTACAAAAAGGGAGAGAAGGAGAAAATAAAGAAAGCTAGACAAAGAGAGAGTGTGTAGTAAGCTCTATGTCTCTCCATCCCTACCTCCCTCTCTCTCTCATTGCTCTAACTCTCTCTTCTCTCTCTCTCCATCTATCAATCACTATCTCACTTTCATTCTTTGCCTCTCACTTTCTTTTGCTCTCTTCACTCCCCTTTTAATCCCCTCTCTTACTCAAATGATAGCATGGATGATAATGACACGGCTTCAAGAGAAGATTTAATTCAAGTTCCATGTGGGCCAATTACTAGATGTCGTGTAAAGAGGGTGAAAGAAGCTCTAAATGGATTAGTTCAGGAGGCTTGGACTCAAACCAATTCATGGGGATCTAAGGAGAAAGAGTCACAAAGATTTGTCAAATTATTCCAAGCCCAAGGATAAAGGAGTCATACGAGAGAGTTAGACAGTGTGTGGGAGAATGAAGAGAGAGAATAAAAGAGTAAGATGGAGCAAGAGAGAGATAGAATGACATAAAAAAAGATGGAGGATGGAGGGAGGGAGGGAGGACAACAAGGAGGATGTGGGAAAGAAGGATAAAGAAAGAATGGATAGAGTTAGAGAGAGCCTGTGAAAGAGTGATAGAGAGTAAAATAGTGGGAAAGAGAGGCAGATAGAAAGGGGTAGAGAGAGAATAGAGTTATTACTATCAATATTAATTTTCTCTATCTCATTATCACTCTCTCTATCAATTATCTCTCTCTCTCTCTTAATATCTCTCACTTTATCTCTCTATCTATCTTCCCTCACTTCACTCTACCCTTCACTCTACCTCTCAATCTCTCTCTCCCTCACTCTCTCTTTCTCTCCTTATATTTTTTTTCTCTTGCTTCCTCTCTCTCTTTTTCACTATTCTCTCTCCATCATTCATTATCCTATCTTATCTTTTATCTTTCTTTCTCTATTCACTATTTATATGTTTCTCTCTCCTAATCAGCCTCGTCTCTTCCTCCCTCTCTCTAACTACCTTGCTTTTCTCCCCTTAATATCTCTATTTCTTTCTATCTCAAAATAGAAGAATGGAGAGTGAAATGTTGATATTTTGAGAGATAGTGTGTCAAAGAAAGAAAGAGAGCAGTGATAGAGAAGTAAAGAGAATGAGAAATTACAAGAAATTGAGTAATAGAATGAGAGCTCTCATGTTTCTCTCTCACACAACCTCTCTCCCACTCCCTTCTTTCGAAGGGTACGAGGGAGGGAGGGAGGGAGGAGGGAGAGAGAGAGAAAAGGAGCTATAGAGAAAGCAAAGGAGAGTGAGAGATTGAAAATGAGAGAGAGAGAGAGAGTATTTGAGAGATTTAAAGTGCGAGAGCTTTAAAAGGGGAGGGACGTTTAGAGGGAGATAGTGTTGGAGATGGTGACAAAGTGAGAGAGAGAATGAGAAGGTGGGAAATGGAATGGGGGAGGCAGAAGATAGGGGAGAGAGAGAAGAGAGTATGGAAGGAGTGTGAGAGAGAAAGTAAGAGAGAGATGGTGTGTATGAGAGAGTGAGTGTAACGTAGAGACCACGAGTGTGAGAGAGAGTGGGAGGGAGTTAAAGAATGAGTATAGAGAGAGCAACTGAGAGACTTAGAGATAAATGGAAAGAGGGAGAGAAGTGTGTCATGAGAGAGAGAGAGAGAGAAATAAAGCTCTCCTTCTCCTCCAATACACTAATTTCTCTCTCTAATTCTTTGTCACTCTTCCTTTTGTCTCGCACTCATTCTCACTCATTATCTTTCTCTCAAACACTCTCAAATTGTCTCTATCTCACTGAAAGAGAGAGCAAGGTAAAGAGAGGGACAAGGATGATGGATGGACAATGAGAGAGAGAAGGGGGGAGAGAAGGGAAAGGGAGTGAGAGAAAGCTAGAGAGAGAAATTTAGAGAGATAAAGTTATAGGGCAAGAAAACTAAGAAAGAGAGCGAGAAAAGGGAGAGGGAGGGATTGAGGGAGAGTGAGAGAGTGTGTGACTGAGTAAGTGAGAATAGAATGGAAAGAGCTATTTCACACTTTATCACTCTTTCTCTTACCTTACTCCTCCTTCTCTCTCTTTTTTGATATATTTCTCATTATCTCACTCTCGCTTTCATCATTCTCCACCTCTCTCTTGCCCTGTCTATTCTCTATCTCTCTCTTCTCCTTATCTAAACTTTCTATATCCCTCCCTCTCTCTCTCTCCTACTCTCTCTTCTCTCCCTCTATTAATCTCCCTCTCTCAATTGCTCTTTCTTTCATGCCATCAAACTCTCTCTCACTCTTTCTTTCTTCCACCACTCCTACCTCTCCCCCTCTTTCTCTCTAACATATTTTATTCTAATATCTCTCTCCATCTCTCTCTAGCAAGGACGAGGGTGGTATAGAGAGATAGGATATCGGAGAGGAGGGAGAGAGAAAAAATGTGAGAGTGAGAGGAGGGAGAGTTACAGAGCATGAAAAAAGAAAAAGAGATATAGATAGAGAGCTAGTGAGAGATCTCTTTCTACAGCCCTCCATCTCTCCTTATGTACACACAATCTTTCTTGCTCTCACTCTTTCTTAGCTTCATTTCTAGACCTCTCCCTCCCTCTCTTTTCTCTTCTCCCTTTATTCCTCCCTCTCTCCCTCCTAATCTATCGTTCACTCTCCTTCTCTCCCTTTCTCATGCTCCCCTACTCACTCCTCTCTCTCTCTCATCCCTAACTTCTCTATCTCTATTTTTATCTTTCTCTATCTCTCTCATTCTCTATTATTATCCCTCTGCTCTCACTCTGTCATTCTTATAGTATCCCTCCCTCCCACTTACTTTTTTTATCTCTACCTACCTTCTCTTTCTTTCTCCTCTCTCCACCTTTCCCACTCTTTCACCTTCACTATCTCTCTCTATATCTCCCTTTATGCCATTCCCTCTTACTCTCTTTCTCTTTCTTGCTCTATCTCAAATTCTCTCACTCTTGATATCTCTCTCACCTGATTTCTCCCTAACTCCCCTCTCCCTCTTCCCCTCTCTCCAATTCGTAGAGAGAGACCCTGCATCCTTTTTTGTCCCTCCTTTTCTTCCTCATTCTATTGTTATATATCTCAATTCTCATTTTCTCTTTCATCCTCTCCTCGTCATATACTTGATATATCTCTCCCACCTCTTTCTCTCACCTCTCCTTTCACTCTCTCTACCAACTGTCTCTCATTTTTTATCTTTCTCTCATCTCTTCGTAGCTCTATTTATCTCTCTCCTTTTTCCTCTCTAAGTCTCCCTCCCTCTTATCTCTTGACTCACTCTCTGTATTTCTCCTTTCTCTAACCCTCTTCACATGAGAGAGAGACAAATAGAGTGTGAGTGAGAAATAGATGGGAGGATTAAACAATCTCTCCCCCATCCCTCTCTCACTTACTCGCACTTTAATCATCTTACTCTCTCTCTCTCTCACTCTCTCTTACACTTTATATCTCTCTCCCCTCCATATTTATCTAACTCTCTTTCTCCCTTTCTCTATCTCACCTCTCTCACTAGCACTCTTTATTTCGGCTCTCTCGCTTTCTCTTGCTCCCTCTAACAAGAGATAGAGAGATTGGGAGAGAAAAAAAGGGAGAGAAAGAAGAAGAGAGCATATTTGCATAGTGAGAGATTGAGAGATAGACATGTTGATTGATGGATTGAGAGAGCGAAAGTAATCAACAGAGTTAGATAGAGGGTGGGAGAAGAAAAAAAATAGAAAAAGAGAGATAGAGGGAGAAGAAGAGAGAGTGAAAGATGGAGAAGAGAGGGAGGCAGGGAAGATGGGAGGGGGAAAAGGGGAGAAAGAAAGAGTGGGATGAAGGTTGAGAAAGCTAGAAAGAGAGAGTTCTATAGAGGTAGGGAGAGTGAGAAAGAGAGAGAGAGACAACAAAATAGAGGAAGAGAGAGGAGATAGAGAGAATAATGATATCAATCTCTTCCTCCTCTATCTTGTATCTCTCTGTCACACTCTCTCAATGTAACATCCTATCCCTCCCTCTATTTATTCTCTCTCTATCTATGCTCCTGATCTCTATCACTCTTTCTCTCTCGCTTTCTTTGTCTTTCTATCTCTCCTAACTCCTTTGATTCTCCCAAACCTGTTATCTTATTCTATTTATCTCTTATTAGAAGAGATGGGGAGATAGACACATTAATAAATTGAGATAGATTGGAAGAGATAAAGAAGAGAAGAGAAAATAAGAGATTACAAGAGAGAGTACGAGATAAGTAGCAAGAAAGAGATAAAGAGACAAAACTTTCTCTCACTCTCTCATTTCTTACATTCTCTATGTTTATCCCCCTCTTTCTCCAAACTTTCTCTTAACGCTCTCCTATCTCTCTCTTTCTTCATCACTATTGCTCTTCCTATCTCTCTCCTTCTTTCATTTCTCTCCTTTTCTTTTTGTCAACCCCTCTATTGCACTCATGCTCTCTAGCTCTCACTCCTCTCTCACACACACCTTCTCTCTTTCTCCCTCAATCACTCTATCTCTCCCATTCTCTTCTCTCTCTATCAAGTGAGATAGAGGGAGAGAGGAAGTTCAACACACACACTCTCTCTCCCTTTAACTCCTCTACGCCTCTATTCTCCTCTCCCCATCTCAACCTAGCTCTCTTTCCTCATCCCTACCTCTCTTGGTCCTTATGTCTTCTCTCTCGATTGCCGTCTTCTCTCTGAATCAAATTTTCTCTCTCAGCGACATTCTTATCTCTCTTTGCATCTTGTTTTTCTACCTCTCTTCCTGTTTCTTTCCCATCGGTTCAATTCTCTCATTCTCCCCTCACACACTGTCTAACTCCATGGACGATACTTAAAAGGGGAGGGAGGCCATGAGGAGAAGTGAGAGAGAACTATAGATAGAGAGATAGAGTGAGTGTGAGAGAGGGTGGGAAAGGAAATGGAGGAGGCAGAGAGAGGCTAGAGAGAGATAGAGATGAAAGGGTTAGATGTGAGAGAGTTAAAGTTAGAGAGAGATGATTTTAGAAAGAGAATAGAGCAAAAGAATAGAGAGAAAAGACTGTGATAGAGAGTGAGAGTGAGAATGAGAAGTCAGAGAGTGAGATAACAAGAATGATAAAGTGAAAACAGTGAGTGATACGAGATGAGAGAGAGATGTGGAAGAGAGCATGAGCGATAGAGACAGGTGAGATAGAGCAAGAGTAATAAAAGGGTGAAACTTTAAAGAGATAGAGTGAGAGTTAGAATGGGAGTTATAGAGACAGATATATAGAGATAGTTATATGGAGAGAGATAGAGAGATAGAGAACAAGAGAAAAATAGGAGAAAGAAAGAATAGAGATAAGGGAAAGAAAGATTGAGAGAGAGAATTGTTAGTGAAAGATAGAGTGAATGAAGTTGTAGAGAGAAAAAGTGAGAGAGATATATAAAGTGAGATAAATATAAATGAAGTGAGTCAGAGTGTGAGTGGAAGGGGGAGAAAGATACGGGAGAGGAAGTCAGAGCATGTGAGAGAGAGAGCAAGAGAGTAACATTGTAGAAGGATAGAAAAGAAAGAGTGAGAGAAATAGTGAGAAAGCTAGAGAATGATGAGGTGAGAGAAGGAAAGAGAGAGATAAAGAGGAAAGGAGGAAGCCGAAAGAGAGTAGAGAGAAAGTGAGAAGTTGAGAGAGAGAACAAATAGATAGATAGAGAGAGAATATTTAGAGAAGAGAGAGAGAGACATAATAGATAGAAAGAGTGAGTGAGAGATAGAGAGAAGGTGATAGAGGATAAATAGATGTGAATGAGGGGGGAAGATTATGAGAGGGAGAGAGAAATGAAGAGCTTTACCTCTTCTTAGATCCTCTTATAATTCTCTCTCATTCTTTGACGCTCGCCCTCTTCTCTCACACTATGTCAGTCTCACTTATTACAATAACTTCATTCTATCTCTCATTGTCAACAAGAACAAGGTAATGGAGGTGATATATCTTCTCTTCTTATCTCTCCTCTTGCTCTCTCTGACACTCCCTTCCTCCAATACTCATTTCTTCCTCTCCCTCTCACCACACACTTTTCAATCTCTTCCTCTCACACTCTCCCTCCATATGAGAATGAAGTAGTAAAATCAGAGAAAAAAAAATTTCTCGCTCCTACTCTCACTTTTCTCCCTCTCTCTTACTTTCCACCCACTCTATTTAGTTCTTGCTCTCTAGATTTTTTTCTCTTCCTCTCATTTAAACTTTTTCTCTCTCTAATTTTCTCCCTCTCTCACTCCTTTTTTCTCGCTATCTCTCTCAAGAGATAGGGAGAGAGAGAGAGGTAGGTGAGAGAGGAAATAGATAGAGAGTAAGAGGAAGGGAGATAGTGAGAGAAAGAGATAGGAAGAGAGAGAGAGGGATAAGGATGGAGAGGGAGAGCTAGAGAGAGACTGAGTTTGGAAAGAAATGGACGCATACTCTCTCTATCTCTCCCCTTTCTCCTGTCCTCTCTCCTCTTCTCCTCTTTCTCTTTCTCATTCACTATTTCTCACTCTCCCTCTCTCACTCACTCATTCTCTCTTTGTCTTTATATATCTCTTTCTTGCTCTGTTAAAGAAAGTGGGTGGGAGGGAGTGAGGGAGAGATAGTAAGAAAGATGGAGAGCAAGGGAGAGAAGACATAGATAAGATAGAGTGAGTAATTAGGAAAAGAGAATTCGTGTGAGAGTCAGAGTAAGAGAGTATTTAGATGAGAGTGAAGTACAGGCGATAGATAAAACAAAGCATCCTCTCCCTTTCTCCCTTTCTTTGAGTCTCGCTCTCTCTCAATCAATCTCTCTATCTCTCATTTCTCACTTCCCACTCTAACCCTCTCACACTCTCTCTAGCAATCTCTCATTCTTTATTCTCTTTTCTATCTCTCCATTCACTCTCTCTTCTCTCACCTTCTCTTCTTTATCTCTCTAATGATGGAGCAAGAGAGTGCAAAAAAAACGAACATGAGAGGAAAAGAGAGAGAGTGTTAAAGAGAAAGAAAGAAAGAAATAATAAGGTGGAGAAGATCTCTCCCTCTCTCCATCCCATTTCATCCCTCTATCTCTTTCCCACTCTCTTTAGCTCCCTCTCCAAAAGGGAGAGTGATGGTGAGGGAGAGAGAGAGAATAGAGAGGAAACGGCTTAGAGAGAGTGGGTTAGAAGGAGGGAGAGAGGGAGAGAGATAGATGGTTGATGAGAGAAATAGAAGAGAAAGATAAAGAGAGTGTGTGAAGAGAAAGAAAGGGAGGGAGGCCTTCCCTCTTGCTTTACCTCTCTCTCAACCTCTTCTCCCTTCAAATTTCTCCTTCTATCTCTCTCTCTCTCTCTCTCTCTCTCTCTTTTGCTTTACTTACGCCACTTATGCTCCCTCTCTTTACCTCTCTCTCCACCTGTCCATTTCTTCTCTCGCACTCTCCCTTCCTCTTTTTCTTTCTACTTATGTCTCTCTCACACACAATCTCTATACCTCTTCATTTCTCTCATTCTCTCTCCCTACTTCTCTCCCTCCCTCATTCCCTCTCCCACCCTCTCTTTCTTTCTCTCTCTCTCTTTCCCTCAATACCTCCCACTCACTATATCTCTATCTCTTTTACTTTATCTCACTCTCCCTCCCTCCCTCCCTTTCTCTTTCTCTCTTATATTATTTATGTCTTATGTTTTCCCATAGTTTTTATCTCTTATGTTCATTCTTGCTTCCTTTACCGTTCTCTTTTCTTTCTCTTACTCTCTTATTCTCTATCTCTCTCTTTCTCGATCTCTACCTCTCTCACTATATATCTCTCTCTCTTATTTCTCTTTTCTAGTTCTTTCTTCTCGATTTCTCCTCTCTCTCTTTCTTTGTATCTCTAAAGCCCTATCTATCTCTCACCTTCTTCTCTCTCTCCCTAACTCTCGTTCTCTGTCACTCTCTCTCGTGTGTCACCCTCTAACCCTTGCTCTTTCTCTCCTCTCTCTACCTAGTTCAATCTTTAGCTCACTCTTCCTATTCATGTACCACATTATCACTCTCCCTGTCTATCTTGCTCTCCTTTTCTCTCTCTCTTTCTTTATCTCTCTTTCATTCTTGATGTCCCTCTCTCCCTCTTTCTCCTAATCTCTCTTTACTTCTTTACCTTCTCTCCATCTAACACTTTCTTTTTCTCTCTCACTCTACAAGTGAGGGAGAGAATGAGAGAGACGATGAAATAGAGAAAGAGAGAAGTAGAAAGATAAAGGAGAAGAAAGGATAGGATTTAAAGATACTCATTAGAGAGAATCTCTATCCCACTATCTCTCTTCCACCTTTCTCTCATTTCTCAGCATCTATTTCTCTCATTATCTCTCTCTCTCTCACATTCTCTCCCACTCCCTCCATTTCATCTCCTCTTGTTGTTTCTATCTTTCACTCTCTATCTTTCTCCCTTTTTCTGAATTTTTTGTTAGGCCTCTCTTATGCTCCCTCCACCTCTATATTGCTAAGATCTATTTCTCTCCATCCCTATCTCCCTATCTCCCTTATTTCTCTCACTCTCTCTTCTCTCTTTTTCTCCATTTAAGTATCACTTTTTCACTCCAATTCTCTACTTCTCTCTTCTATTGCTCTCTTCACTCCCTCTTTCACTTCCCTCTCAAACACTCTTTTCTTCCTTCTATCTACCTCTCTATCATTCTCTCCCTCCCTCTCTCCTCTAACACTATCACACTCTAATTAGAGTGGGAGAGAGATAAAGATAAAAAGAGATCTCATTCACTCTCTCACTCACTCTTCTCTCCCTCTTTCTCCACTATTTCTCCTCTCCCACCCTCTTTATAACAATCTCACACACTCTCTCTTCTTGTACTTTGTTTTTCCCTCTTTAATACTAGTATCCTTTCTCTTTAAATCATTCATGCTCTCTCTCATTCTTTCTCATTCGCTTTTTTTCACTCTCTTTCTCCTCTATCTTTCACTCAACCAGTCACCCTCCCTCCCCTCTCTCTTAATTTCTCTGTACTCTCTACAAGTCTCTCCATCCATCATACCTCCCCTCTCTTATGCTCTCTCTCTCTCTTATATTTTCTCTCACCTTCTCTCTTTGTCTATTTCTTTATCTTTTTATCCCTTTGTCTTTGTATCTCTCGGTCAGAGTAAGAGAAGTAGAAAAAAAGAGTAAGAAAATGAGAGAGAAAGATTAAGAGAGAGTGTGTGAGGGAGAGATAGAGCAAGGGTGAGAGAAATAGACTGAGATAAATGGATAAAAAGGAAAAATAAAGAAGGAGAAATGAGAGAAAGGTGAGTGAGAGAGATGGAGAGAGTAGAAGAGAGATGGGAGGGATTGAGAAAGAGATGTAATGTGGGACCTAGTGAGAGATCTAGAGAGAGGAAGAGAGGGAGAGAGGGAGGAAGATAGAGAGTGAGAGGAGAGAGGAGTGAAAGGGAGGAAGTGGAGAGAGAGTGAGAAAAAGATTATGAGAGAAAGAAGAAAGAGAAATAGTGAGAGAAAGTCTCTCTGTCATTCTTTAACTCTCTCACTCTAGTAATCTTTAAATTTTATCCTCTTCCTCTCTCTTTATTTCTCCTTCTATCTTTATCTATCTCATCATCTCTCTAATTCTCTCCCTCACTCGTAGAGTGAGAGAGAAAAGGATTTAGACAAAGAAGTGAAAAAAGATTTAGGAGAAAGAGGGAGAAAGAGATATCAAGAGTGAAGAAGTGATAAAGAAAGAAAGAGAGAGAAATGAGGAGCACGAGAGAGAGGGACAGTGATAATGAGGTAGACTCCTCTCTCGCCACCTCTTCATCTCTCAACTTCTATCTCTATTTATCTCACTCTCTTCTCTCTTATTAACTCTTATTCTTTTTTACTCTTTCATTTCCCTCATTCTCTCTCCCTACTTCTCTCTCCCTCCCTCCCTCATTCCCTCTCCCACACTCTCTTCTTTTCTCTTATGTTCTCTCTTGCTTCCTTTATCTCTCTCCTCTTTCTCAATCAACTTACTCTCTTGTTCTCTATCTCATGCTCTCTCGATCTCTATACTCTTTCTCTCCACTTCACTCTCTTGTTCTCTATCTCACTCTCTCTCGATCTCTCCCTCTCTCACTATATTTCTCTCCCTCCTTCTAACCCTCTCTCTCCACCCCCCTCTCTTGTTGTTTTCTCACTCTCTCCCTCATTACTGCTCTCCCTACGGGAGAGGAAGCTAACAAGAGTGGGAGAGAAATAGAGAGATGAAATGGGATGGAGATAGGGAGAGCATCTTCTCTCTCTCCTTGCATTTCTCTTCTATCTCTTCATCCCCATCTCTCACTCTTATTCTCTATCATGCTCTCTATTTTCCTTTCTCTCTCCATCTTGCACTCTCTGTTGCCTCTGAACACACTCTTTTTTTCTCTCTCTCTGTCTCTCTCAGTATTCTTTCTCTCAATTTTCTTTTCTCTAATCACTTCCTCTTTCTCTTCCTCTCAACCCCACCCTCTTATATAACTCCCTCTCTCTCCCAACTACTCTCTGCCTCTTTCTCTTGAGTTAAAGCAAGAGAGGGAGAAAAGAAAGAAGGAGAGAGTAACATGGAAAGAGCTAAAGAGAGAAGTGTAAGGTGATGGAGTGAGGGAAATGAAAAAATAAAGTAAGGTTCAGAGAGAGGGAGTAACAAAAGACAGATTAGATAGAGGTAAGTGAGAGAGATTGATTGCGAGAGTTAGAAGAGAGGGATAAGAGATAGAGAGAAAAAGAAGAGAGGAGAAGAGAGAGGAAGCTAGAGAGTGGGAGAGGAGAAGATGGTATAAAGAGCTATAGAAAGAGATAAAGGGAGAGCAATGCAAGAAATATCTCTGTCTTTATCAAGAGAAGGAGAGAGAGGGAGTGTGAGAGAAATAGAGAGTGAAAGGAAGGGAGAAAAGGTAAACGAAAGAGGTAGAGAGTGCAAGAGGGGTGAGCGAGAGAGATGGAGAGCAATAGAGAAGAAGAGAGAGTAGAAGAGAGAAAGGAGGGATTGATATAAAGAGATCTGGTGAAGGTCTTGTGAAATATTGAAAGAGAGGGAGAAAGATAGAGAGTTGAGAGATAGAAAGAGAAAGAGAAAGTGAAAGGGAGGGAGTCGAGAGAGTGTGAGAGAGATAATGTGAGAAATAGATACTGAAAATGAGAGTGAAGGGAAAGAGAGAGAGTGGGATAGAGAGTCACTCTCTATCATTCATTCACTCTCTCACTTTCATTATCTTTAAACCTTATCCTCTCTTCCTCTATATTTCTCCTTCTCTCTTTCTCTATTTCATCCTCTCTCTCATTCTCTGCCTTACTGATAGAGAGAGAGAAAAATAACGTGTTAGATGAACATAAGCCAAAGAAGTGAAGAGAGATTAGGAGAAAGAGGGAGGAGAGAGGGATATTAAAAGTGAAAGAGAGATAAAGATGAGAGAGAGAAAGGGAGAGCAAGACAGACAGGGAGAGTGATAATGTGGCAGATGAATGGAGAGAGTGAGCTAAAGAATGAGAGGTAGGAGAGGCAGACTATGAAAGAGGAGAGAGAACAAGAGTTAGAGGGTGAATCATGAGGAGAGTGATAAAGAATGAGAATTAATGAGAGAGAGAGAAGAAGGTGAGAGATAGATAGAGTTTAAGAGATAGAGAGAGAGGAGAGATCGAGAAGAAAGAGCAAAAAAGTGAGAGAAAGAGAGATATAGCGAGAGAGAGAGGAGGAGATTAAGAAAATAAGAGATAGAGAGCAAGAGAGTCGGAGAAAAAAAAGTGAAAGAAAGAAAGAGGTATAAGAAATAGAACATAAGAGAAAAATATGAGAGAACATAAGAGATATATAATATAAGAAATGGGAGAGGGAGGAAGGAAAGGAGAGTAAGAGAAAGCAAGAATGAGGGAGAGATAGTGAGTGGAAGGTACAGAGGGAAAGAGAGAGATAAAAATAAAGAGAGGGTAGGAGATGAAAGAGGGAGGGAGGGAGAGAAGTAGAGGATAAAATGAGAGAAATGTTGAGGTAAAGAGATTGTGTAAGAGAGACATAAGTAGAAAGAGAGAGAGGAAGGGAGAGTGCGAGAGAATAAAGGGACAGCAAGTGAGAAGCAAAGAGAGGGAGCATAAGGGGAGTGAGAGAAGTAAAGGAGATGGAGAGATATAGAGAAGGAAAATGGGAATGAAGAGAGAGGGACAGTGCGTGAGAGAGAGAGATATATAAAGAAGACCGAAAAATGGAAGGAGTAAGGGTGTGAGTGGAAGGGAGAGGGAGTGATGGTGGGAGAGAGAAAATGAGAGCATGTGAGAGACAGAGCAACAGGTTGATATTTTATCTCTCTCTTTATCTATCTCTCTTTCTCAATCTCTCCCTCTTTCTCGCTATACCTCTCTCTCTTGCTCTATCTCTCTTGCTTTTTATTCTCCCTCTCTCCCAACCATCTATCTCTCCCCCTCTCTTCCTCCTTCTTACCCTTTCTCTCTAATACCTCCCTCTCTCTGTTCTCTCTCTCTGTTCCACACTATCGTACCCCCTTTTAGAGAGGAGCTAAAGAGACTGAGAGAGACATAGAGCGATGAAATGGGATGGAGTGAGAGAGAGCATCTTCTCTTCCTTCTCATTCTTTCTTTCTATCCTTTTATCACTATCTCTCTCCCTTCCTCTCATGATCATTTTTTTGAACTCTCTCTCGCTCCATCATTAGAGGGATAAATAAGAGAAGATGAGGGAAGAGAGAAAGTGATAAGAGAGATAGAAAAGTGAATAAAGAATTAGAGATTACACGAGAGTGTGTGAGAGAGTTAGAGTGGGAGAAAGAGGAGAAAGAGATTGTTAGAAATGAGAGATAGAGAGATAGATTGAAGAGACCGAGAGAGAAAGAGCGACAGAGAGTGAAAGGGAGAGGATGCCTGATTCTCTCTCTCCTTCCCCCCATCTTAACACTCTCCTACTCTGACATATATTCTCACTTTTTCTAATCACTCACTCTCTCTTATATCTCTTGGTCAATCTATCTATATCTTCTCTCTCTTGCTCACCATCTCTCTTTCTCTTTCTCTCCCTCCCTCCCTCTTGATAGAGCAAAAAATATATATATATATATATAGATAAGGGAGAGTTAGTGAGTAAGAGAGGGACAGTGAGAAATAGAGAATGAGAGAGAGAAACAAGAGGAGAGAAGAGAGGGCAGGAGGGAGGGACAGAGATAGAGAGAGTTTGCCTCCATCTTTTTCCATGCTTAGAGTCTGTCTCTCACTCTTTTTCTGTGGTTCTCTCTAGCTCTCCCTCTCTGTCTTTATACTCACTTCATCTCTCCCTCTCTCTTTCTCTCTCTTTCTCTAACTATCTTTCTCCCTCTTACTTTAAATATATTTCCTCTTACTCCTACTATCTCACTCACTCTCCTTATCGCTTGAGAAAGATAGTGTAAGACATAAGAGAGTGAGAAAGAGGGAGAAAGTTAGTGAGAGAGTTCATATGAAATAAAGAGATACAAAATTCTAAAGAGCAAGAACTAAATAGAGTGAGTAGAAAGGAAGAAAAAGGGAGAAGAGTGAGAGCTAGAGTTAGAGTAGGAGAGAGAAATTTTTTCTCTCATCTCTTCTCTTTCTATCTGTGGGGTGGGAGAGTGTGAGAAGAAGAGAGATACTAGAGAGTTTGGAGAGAGGAAGGGAAGAAATGAGATTTGGAGGAAGGGATTGTCAGAGAGAGTGAGAAGAGAGATAAGAAGAGAAGAAATATCTCACCCTCTTCTTCCCTCATCTCCTCTCCCCCTTTATCTCTCTTATTATCTCCCCTCCCTCTTTATCCCTCCCATTACCTCGCTGTCACTCTCTGTGGAAAGAGATAGAATGAGAGGAGGATCAAGGAAGAGGAAGAGATTTTCATTTGTCTCTCTCTCCCTCTAGCACTCTTCTCTCCCTCTTTCACATCTATTTGTCCTCTCTCACCTTCACTTTTTCTCTCACTCACTCTTTCTATCTACCTCTCTCTCTTCTCTAACTATTTTCTCTCGATCTCTCTATTTGTTCTCTCTCAACCTTCTACCTCTCTTTTCATCTCTCTCTCTCACTCTTTGTCCCTCTCCCTCTTCTTTCACTTTCCCACTTTTGGTCTCTCCCTCCTCACTCACATTCTTCTCTCACTAGCACCCTCTATCACTCCCTCACTCATTTCCTCTCTGTCTCATTCCTTCTCTCATTATTCTCATTCTTTTATCTTCTTGCTCTTTCACTCATTCTATATCAATCACTCCTTTCTGTCTTACTCTCCTTTTCTATTCTCCCTACTCTTCTCCTCTTCTTCTCTATCTCTCACATTCATTCTCTCTTGCCCTATCTCACACTAAAACTCTCTCTCTCCCCTCTCGCTTCTTCCCTCCCTACTTATCCCTCTCCATTATCTCTCTCACCCTCTATCTCTTATGTTCTGTGTTGCTTTCTCACTCTTACTTTATCTCTCAAACTTATTCTTCCTGCATGCTCCTTGGCTTTCTCTCTCAAATTCTCTCTCTCATATCCCTCTCATTCTCCCTTGCTCTCCCTCATCTATCAATATTGATCCTTTAATTTATCTCTCTAAGAAGAGGTGGGGAGAGTGAGAGAAATAAAGAGAGATGGAGGGAGAGGGAGCCTTGTTTTATTCACTGCGTTGCTCTTTTTGTTTCTTTATCACTTCCTCAACGTCTTCCTGATTGAGGTCCCGTTTGGGGCAGCTTATAAGGTGCGGCGGCGTTTTCGAACGCTGCATTACTATTTGAATATCGCGATGACTCTGAATTTTGGTGCGCTGCGTATTTTGATTGCAATTTTCTTCCTATCTTCGCAAGCGGTATATCCCCTGCGTCCCGCGTATAAGTTTTGCGTTAGGGAAAAATTCCTGTGCTGCCCCGCATATCTCCCTCACCCTCCCTTGGAGAATCGCCGCGCCCCTTTATCAGCCTTGCCTCGGAGATCCCTTGGCTTGCCCTAGAAGAATCGTCACAGATCTCCCTCGATCAGGAGAATCGCCGCCTCACTCGACTCGCGGAAAGGAGAATCACAGATCTCCCACGATCTCCTTCTCTCCTTCGCAGGGAGTATCGCAAACCCCTCGCCTCGCAGATCTCCCTCGGTTCGCCCTTTCGAGGAGAATTGATCTCCTCCGCTCTTCTCCTCTGCTCCCTCTGTTTGCCCTTCCAAAATCGGCATACCCGATATCCCTCCTTCCTTCACGCGAGCCTAGCATTTCAATTTGACTTTCTGATTCCTTTCCCCTGGGATCGTTGAAGTTCATTCGTTTCTCTGAGATCCTTTCACCTGCAATCCTTCCCAAGGTAGACATGATTCCTTTCACCTGATGACCCTTCATGCATTGCTTCGACATTAGTACTGTTTCTATTTATTTCCTTGTAGCTGCTAGTATTACTTCCCATCCATTTTAACGAATGGTTTCATTGAAACTATTTTTTTACCAGAGAGTGACATCAGAAATATACTTCAATAGGCAAGATATATATATATATATATATTTCTTTGGCAAATCTTATTGTTTCATTTGATATAAAAATGAGATAAACTTGATTGAGAAATGCTTTGCTTGGTTTTTAACACTGAACTCTTCCTTAAGCAAAGCATTGATCCATGAAAGTACAGGGAACTAATAAGCTAGATAAACTTGAAACTGTTGTTTTAGGTGTTTGTAGTATCTTTCATGTCTTCTTTACTTATTTCTCTTTACAACTATTGTTTGTTATCTTTTGAACTAATATGTGATGATTTTTTAGCTTAACCAAATAGGGGCAAAATTGTCATTTATTCAACAACAACTCCCAGTAAGCTGTTCTGAATAAGCTACCTCAAACAACAAGTCAACGTCCGTTTGGGGCAGCTTGTGCGTTTCAGGATAAGCTGCTTATCCTGAAACGCGGCCCGCGGGCCGGCCGCAAGGGTCGGCCCGCGGCCTGCGTTTAGTGTAAAAACCCAAACGCAATTTCGGATAAGCTGGCGAAAAGCGCGAACCAAACGGTATGGCGGCGTTTTGAAAACGCCGCCCGCACTTATAAGCTGCCCCAAACGGAGCCCAGAATAATCTGCTTATCGGCAGATTATAAATAATCAATAGCTGCCCCAAACAGACCCTGAAGAGAAAAGGGAGGAGAATGAGCGAATATGATAGAGTAAAGGGGAGAGATATATAGCTAGAGAGTTAGTGAAATGAGAGAAATATGGTGAGATAGGTAGAGATAAGGAAGAAGGGACAAAGAGATAGAGTAGAGGGGGAAGGAAAGCAAGAGCAAAAGAGAGGAGGAAAAGAGAAAAGCAAGAGGAAGAGAATTAGAGAGAATGATAAGGATATAAAGATTGGGAGATATGTAATGAGAGAGAAGAAAAAGAGAGTGAGAATGAGAGGGAGAGGATGAGAGAGAGATTGAGAAAGCGATGAGTGAGTGGGAGAAAGGAAGTGCAAGAGAGGTTTCACTCTATCTCTTCTTCACTCTCCCTCTTGTGTCTCTATCATTTATCTCTCTAACTACCACCCCCCATCCCTCTCACTCATACTGGCTAGATTTTCTCTCTACCTCTCATTATTTCACACCTTCCCTCTTCTCTCAATCTATCTATTTCTATCTCTCTTTCTCTACCTTTCATCCCTCCTCTCCCTCTCTATCTCTCTCATTATCCCTCTCACACATGCTCCCTCTTTTCCACTCTTCTCTCTCCCTATTCTCTCTATCTCTACTCTTGCTCTCTCACTTCACTTACTTCAAATCTCTCTCTCTCACTCACTCTTTGTTTCTTTTATCACCCTCTCATTCTCTTGATCCCTCTCTTATTCTCAACTTATCTCTCTCAATCATTCACTCTTATCTCTCTCTCTATCTCTCTCTCACCCACACACACACACATGCTCCGTCTTCCTCTCTCTTCTCGCTATCCCTTTCTTTCCCTCTATCTCTTATTTATATCTCACACATTATCTCCCTCTCTTTATTGCTTTTTTTCTAACGCTTATCTTTCTCTCACCTTCTTTTCCCTTCCTATCTACCTTTTCACTCTCTCTCACTCATCTTTATCTCTCTATTATTGGTATGGTATATTAATACCATAAAATACGAACACTAAGAAATAGCATACTTGTTGATGCTGAAACTCATAAAAAATTGACTGGCTTTATGGATGGAGTCAAATATGCATTATTTATAGAAAAACATATTCGAGTACTTTCTCTCTCTCTCAAAGAGAGATAATAATGAGGGAGATAGAAAGATAAGTCAAAAGGGAGAAAAAATATAAGGAAAGAAAGAGGTGAGTGAGAGAGAGAGAGATAGAGAGAGAAGAATAAGGGGAGGGAGAGAGTAAGTGATGGAGTGAAAGATAGCTTGAAGGAATGAAAGAATGAGCAATAAAGAGGTGGCGACAGAACAAGTGAGAGAGAGAAATAAAGGGAGATAAGCAAGTAAGGGAGAGAGATAGGAAAGGAGATAGAAGAGCAATAGAAAGAAGAGAAAGAAAAAAATTGACAGAATATGGGATACGTAGGAGGGATATCGAGGGGGAAATAACAATAAAGCGAGGGAGAGGGATAGAGTGAGACGCAATGAGTTGGAGGGAAAGTGATAGAGAGATAATGAGAGAGAGGAAGAGAGTGGGAAAGAGAAAATGCCAGTGATGATATAGAGAGGGAGGGAGAGATAGAGAAACATAGAGAGAGCGAACAAGAGAAAGTGAAAAAGAGAGAGAGCAAGAGAATAAGAGAAGGAGAGTGAGAGAGAGGGAGGGATAAAAAGCGACATAAAGAGGCAGAGAGCGAGAAAAGATAAAGTTTCAACCTTCTCTCAAACTATCCCTCCCTCTTTTTCGCTCCTATTTTCCTCCCTGCTTCCCTCCCTCCCTCATTCATGCACCTTCCCTCCAAACATCCCTCCCACATTGTTCTCAATCTCTATTGCTCTTTTTTTTTTTCAATCTCTTAATCTCTCTATCATCTTTCTCACACTCTCCCTCAGTCTATCTCTCCATCTCTCTCGATCAGCCCTCTATCACTCATTTTCTGATTCTTCCTCCCTCTTTCATTTTTTCAAACAATCAACTTGTCTCCCTCCTCATCCTTAATTATAATTTCACTCTCTACCTCCCTCCCACTATTTCTCTTCCTCCCTCCCTTACTCCCTTTTCCTTTCTCCCTAGATTTTTTTTGTCTCAGAGAGATTGAGGGTGAGAGAGAGAAACATAAAGGGACAAAAAAAGGTAAGGATGATGTGAGATAAAGGGATGGTGATATAGACAAAGAGGGAGTTAGAGAGAGAAGAAGAAAAAGAGGCATTAAGGGAGAGCCTCAAGAGAGAGAGAGGGAAGGGTAGTAATAGTGAGAGTCAAGGAGCAATAAAACAGAAAGGTGGAAATAATGGAAAAAAATACATGGAGAGATATAGAGACAGTGTGACAAATAAAAAAGAAAGGGAGAAAGGAAAAGAGATGGATGGGGAGGGAGGGAGAAAAAGATATAGAGATAAAGAGTTATAGAAAGAGAATAAAAAAGTGAGACGGATAGAAGAGATAAGGAAAAAGAGAGTAAGTAGAGAGCGGCAAAGAGGGGGGGAGGGATGGAAGAAGAAAGTGAGGAAACAAGAATGTGGAGAGCTAGAAAGTGGACAAAGAGATGGAGAGCAAGAAGGAGATGGAGGATAAGATATAGCGAGACTCAGGGAGAAATAAAAAAAGAGAGAGAGTGGGAGAGTGACATAAGAGGAAGAGCGAGAGAGATTATGTGAGAGAGTTTGAGAGGGAAGAGCAAGGGACAAAAGGGATATGGAGGAAAAAAAGAGGGGAGAGAGAAGAAGAAATTTAGAACGAGATAGCAAGAGGAAAGATAGAGGGATATATGAGAGAAAGAGAGAGTGAGAGTAGTTAGGTGGATAAGGAAAGAGATAGCGAGGGATAGGAAGGTTGGGAGGGAGAAGTAAGAGATTAAGTGAGAGAGAAATACATAGAAAGAAGGAAGGGTGTGGACGAGAAAGAAAGATAAAGCTAAAGGCATATGGATAGATAGGGAGGGACAAGGAGGAACATGGAGAGAGGGTGGGAGAGGAAGTGGAGTGACTGAAAATAGGAGAGAGTAGGACTGAGATATAGATGGAGAGAGATGGATTGAGCTAAAGGGAGAAAGAAAAAATGCGAGATGGAGAGCTATGAAGAAGAGAAAGAGAGAAGAAGTAAGTTGGAGAGCTAGAAAGAGATGGTGGGTGAGATAGCGAGAGAGTGAGAGAGAAAGAGAGTAAGAGAGAAAGAGATTAAGAGAGTGATATAAACTACAGTAGATGGAGATAAAAAAGTGTGAGAGAAAAGGAGTAGGAGAGAAAGCAAGGGAGATGGATAGTGAGAAAGAGATGCCTCAGTCATTTCCCTCTTTGTCCATCCCTTGATCTCACCTTTCTGTCAACCTCTCATTTTCTATCTCACTTATGTCTTCCTCAATCACTCTCTCTACCCCTCTCTTTCTTTCTCTATATCTTCATCTTCTTCTGTGAGAGAGGAGGGAGGGAGAAAGAGTTAGAGGGTGAGGCATGAAGAAGATGAATGGAGAGAGTTAGTTAAAGAATTATGAAGGTGGAGAATGAAAGGGGAGGGAGGAGCAAGGGTTTGAAGGTATACATGAGGGAGAGTGACAAAGAATGAGAGTTAGTGAGAGAGAAACGAGCGTGAGCGAGAGAGATAGAGCTTGAGAGATAGAGAAGGACAGAAAGAGAGGAGAGATAAAGAGGAAAGAGTTAGAAAAAGAAAGCAAGAAAGAGAGAAAGATAATTAGAGAGAGGAAGAGATCGAGAGAGAAAGAGATAGAAAGCAAGAGAGTGAGAGAAAGATAGAAGTGAACGTATAGAAAGTAAGAGAGCATTAGTGATACAAAAAATATGAGAGAAAATAAGATATTAATAATATAATGGAGGGAGGGGAGCAAGGGATGGATGGAGAGTAAGAGAAATCAAGAGGGAGTATGAGAGATAGATAATAGATGTTGTGACTGAGAGGTAGAGAGGGATAGAGAGAGAAAAAAACAAAGAGAGGGTGAGAGAGGGAATGAGGGGGGAGAGAGAGTATTCGGGAGAGAGAATGAGAGAAATGGAGTGGTAAAGAGTGTGTGTGAAAGAGACTAGTAAAAAGTGAGTGCAAGAGAAGAAAGAGAGAGCTAAAGGGAGAGGCGAAGAGAGGGGGCAAAAGGGGGGTAAGAGAAGTGAGGGAGAGAGAGAAAGACGAGAAATGGGGAGGGAAAAGTGTGTGCATATATGCAATACAGGACCGTGGGGATTGATGTTCTTATTAGAAAACCAGATGTGCTATTCTAAAATAGGGAAGAATTGATGGAAATATTCCTGATAAGCTGAGAAAGGCCATCCCTAGAGTTCCGTTAGAATCCTAAGGAAACCGTGGGAGACAACCAAAATGCAAGTTCTTTTACGAAGAATCAAAAGTCCCTTTCTCATTTGAAGTAAGGTATATATACAGGCTAAAGTTTGCAAGCAAACAAAAGAAGATAAAATATCTTCTTAAACAAATGAAAAAAAAACTACCTCATGTTGGCATGCAAGCCATTATTAAACCACAACAAAAATACAAAATATCTTGCCATAATAATATGACTATTTTATCCTTGGGCTTAGAATAAGTTGACAAATCTTTGTGGTTCTTTCTTCTTAGATCCCCTTGAGCTTGAGTCCAAGCCTTCTGGACTAATCTATTAAGAGTTTCTTTCACCCTTTTTGCATCACATCTAGTAATTGGCCCACATGGAACTTGAATTAAATCTTCTCTTGAATTCATGTCATTACCATCCATGCTATCATTTGCATCAAAAAGAGTGTGAGAGAGTGGTAAAGTAAAAGAGTGAGAGAGCCTCCCTCCCTTTCTTGTCGGCCCTCTCTCACTCTCCTCTCTTCTTCTCTCCCTTCCTCCCTCACTCACTTTCTCTTCACATGCAATCACTCTATCTTTGTCGTCTCATTCTCTCATTAACCATCTCTCTCCCTAACCACCTTTCTTTATTTGTTCTCTCTCTCTCCCTCATTATCACTCTCCAATTGGAGAGTGAGCTAGAGAGAGACAGAAGGACGAATTGGGATGGAAAGAGGGAAAGCATCTACTCTCAGTTATATTTTCTATCTTGCTCTCTTTTCACCACTATCTCTCTTCCCTCCTCTTCTATCTCCATTTTTCTTTTGCACTCTCTTTCTCTTCATCATTAAAGAGAAAAAAGAAGAGAAGGTCAGAGAAGATAGAAAGTGATAAGAGAGATAGAAAAGAGAAGAGAGAATCAGAGATTACATAAGAGAGTGTGAGAGAGTTAGAGTGGGATAAAGAGGAGACAAAGGTTAGAAATGAGAGATAAAGAGAGAGAATGAGAGACAAAGGAAGAGCGATGCTTATATTATCTCTCTTCACTCCTTCCCTATCTTTAAACATTTAATGTATTCTCTCTCTATTCCAATCACATAATCTCTCTTCTATCTCTTGCTCAAACTTTCTCGGCATTCTCTCTCTAGCTCTTTATCGCTTTCACCCTCTCTCCCTTATTCCCTCCCTCCATCTCTCAGTTAGTGAGAAAGTGAAATAATTCTCCACCCACTCTCTCTCATTCTTTGTCGCTCTCCCTTTTCTCTCATACTCTCATGTTCACTCACTATCTCTCCCCCACTCTAACACTTGCCTTCTCCCTCTTCTCTCTTTTTATCCTCACTATTTTTTGCTCTCTCTCTAGCTCTATTTATCTCTTTCTCATCTCCACTCCATCTCTTTCTTTCTCCATATCTCACACTCTCTCATTATTTCTCACTCTATCTCTCTCAATAGATAAGGAGTGAGAGAGAGATACTGAGTGAAAGAGGAAATAAATAAAAAGGAAGAGAGGGAGAGTTATAGACAAACAACTCTATCGATCTTTCTTTCTCTTGTCTCCTCATTCTTGATATGAAAAAGAGAGAGAAGAGAGAAGAGAAGTTTAAAAGAAAGAGAGATCTGAGGAGAGAGAGAGGGAGACGGAAGAGAGAGAATGTGAGAGAGAAGGGTAAACGACTAGGAGGGTGTTAGAAAGAGAAAGAGAGAGAAGGGTTGAGATAATGTAGATAGGGGGAGAAAATAGTCAATATGGGAGGGAGGTAATCAGAGGTAGAATGTGATTCAGAAAGAGACATGTTGAGATAGAGAGAGTGAAGAGAGGTGGGAAAGCAAGAGCAACAAAGATAGTGGGAAAAGAGAAAGGGAGAAAGAGTGAGAAAGAGAGAAGACTGATTAAAAGAGAAGAGAGAGCATGAGAATAAAGAGCAGAAGTGTGGTGAAGAGTAAGGTAAGAGATAGATAAGGAGAGTAAGTAAGAGAAGGAGTGTAAGATAGAGAGGGAAAGATAGTAATAGAGCAATAGAATGAGAAAGAGGGAAGAGTGAGCAAGGGAGGAAGGGAGAGAGAGGCCCTATAGCTTCAACTCTTTCACACTTATAATGAGAGTGAGAGAGATATGGGAGAGTGAGAGAAAAATGAGGGAGAGAGAAGAGAAAGACAGAGAAAGAGAGAAGAGTAAGAGAAAAAAAGGGAGGGATGAGGAAGGGTGAAGAAAAGCAATGAATGAGAGAGAGAGTGAGCGAGAGAGCATGAGGAAGAGAAAGTGAGAGAGAGAATGAATGATAAAAATAGCAAGAGGAAGAGTCATAGTGAGAGAGGGGGAGAGAAAAATAAGAAAGAGAGAGAATGAGAGATAATGTTAAAGAGAGAAGGAGAGAAAAAAATAAAGAGACATTGTGACAGAAAAGAGCTAGAGGGATCAAGAAAAGTGACAAAGATGGAGTGTGTGTGAGAGAAAGCAAGCTGGAGAAAGGGAAAGAGAAAGAGATGGAGCTGAGAACAAAGAGAGAGAGACGGAGAAAAAGAAAGAGGGAGAGATTGAGGGAGAGTGAGGGAGATAGTGAGTATGAGAAAAAGAATAGAGGGAGGGAGCATGAGAGAGAGTGGGTGATAGAGAGAATGAGCAAAGATGCTATCGGAATGGAGGGAAGAGAAAGAAAGATAAAGATAGAAAGCTAGGAAAGAGGGAGAGACAGTTAGATAAAGAGAAAAAGAGGGAGGGAGAGAGAGTGTGGGAGGAGAGATAGAGAAAGAGAGAGTGAGATTTATAGAGAGAGGGAGGAGGGAACACAACATAAGAGAATCGGGAGAGCTACATTATATAGTTTGACTCTCTCTCTCTCTCTCTCTTCTACCTTGCTTTTCCCTCTCTTTCTTTCTATTGATATATTTCTCAGCATCTCACTACCCCTTTCATCACTCTCTACCTCTCTCTTGCCCTCTCTTTTCTCTATATCTCTCATCTCTCTATCTCAGTCTTCTACCTCCCTCTCTCTCTCTCTCTCCCACTCTCTTATCATCTCTCCCTCAACTTATATCCATCTCTCAATCACTCTATGTATCATACCATCAACCTCTCTCTCTCTCTCTTCCACCACTCTCAACCTATACCTATCTTTTTCTCTCTTCTCTATCATTCTTTGTTCTAGTCTCTCTCTCTCTCTGTATCTCTCTAGCAAGAAAGAGGGAGGTAGAAAAAAAGAAGATAAGAGAGAGGAGGGAGAGAGAATGAGTGTGAGATTGAGAGAAGATGGAAATTTAAAAAGAAAGAGAAAGATATAGATAGAGGGAGAGAGCAAGAGTTAGAGTGAGAGAGAGGCAGAGATAAAAAAGCTAGAGAGAGAGACAAAAAGAGAGATAGTTTGAGTGGGAGAGAGATAGAGGTTGATGAGAGAGGGAAGGAAAGAGAGTGAATAGAGAGGGAGATTCAAGAGATAGTTAGTGGAGAGGCATAGAAGAGAAAAGAGATCTCACCCTCTTCTTCTTCTATCCTCCATCCCTCTCCCTTCTCTATCTCGGTATCCCTCCATTCATCCTATCCCTCTCTTTTCTTTGTTCCCTCTTTGAGCGAGACTGAGATAATGATAGATAGTGTAGGAGAAAAAGATTGAGTGAGAATGAGAGTGCGAGAAAAGGGAGAGTGACATAGAATGGGAGAAATTGGGTAGAGAATTGAAGGAAAGAGAGCACTTTCTCTCTCTCTCTCTCATGCATTCATTTATCTCCTTTTTTCAACTCTCCATGTCCTCTCCCATCTCTCTCTAACTCTCTCAATTGTTCTTCCACCCTCTTCTTACTTTAACTTTCTCCCACACTAACTCTCTTACATGCTTGCTTATTGCCTCACACTCACTTTCACTTACACACGTTCTCTCTCTTTTACTTTCTCTCTCACCCTCCTCTCTTTCTCTATCACTTGCTCTCTTGATCTATCAACATGTCTCTCTTCACACTTCTATTAAGAGATAAATAAAAAGAGATATCAAGGGTGAGAGTAGCAAGGGAGTGTGAGAGAGGGAGGAAGATAGTGACGAGGATATGAGAGGGAAATAAGTAAGTAGTTTAGGATTGGGGAGTGTTAGATGAAAGAGGGAGAAGTATAGAGGGACAAGTTGATGGTATGAGAGAGACTGAGAGGAAAAGAGAGAAGAAAAAGAGAACAAATAGAGAGACAAGAAGAGAGAGAGTGAGAAAGAGAGAGAGATAGGGAGAGAATCTAGAGAGGAAGTGAATTGAGAAAGAGGTGAGTAAGAGAGATAAAGAGTGAAAGAGAGAGAGAGAATGAGGGAAGGAGCAAATAAAAGAGAGTGAGATAGAGAGAGACACAGATAGGTTTAGAGATGGGGACACCAATGGATGGAGGGATAGAAAGAGAGTTAGAGTCAAAAAGTTTTAAATTTTTTGAGAGGGAAGGTGATAGAGAGGCAATGAGAAAAAGAGAGAGAGGGAGGGAGAGAATGAAGGGAGGCATTTATTCTCTCCCTCCCTTCCCCCTCACTACTGCTCTATATAGATTTCCATCTTTCTCATACAATCTCTCCTTCATGCACTCTCCCTCTCTCATTCCCTCTCCTAACCTTCTCTCTATCACTGTTTATTTTTTTATATCAACCTCTCTCTCTCTATCTTTAGCTCAAACTATCAAAAAATAACAAAAAAATGTAAGCTAAATAGTGCAAGCGAGAGGTAGAGAGGGATGGAGTGGACAGAGATAGAAAGTGAAAGATTGAGAGTAATAGAAAGAAATTAAAAAGATAAGGATTGAGAAAGAGATAAAGAGCGAGGGAGGGATGATAGATTGGAAGGGAGAGAGAAATAGAGAGGTGGATTGATAGACTTATAGAAACATAAAATGAAAATAAGGAGAGAGTGAAATATAGGGATAGAGATAGAAAAATGGAGAGTGAGGGATATGGAGAAGAGAGAGAGAGATTGAGAATGCGAGCTAGGAGTTAGGGATTTCAAGAAAAGCGAAGGAGTGAGAAGGAAGAAGTAAGAAAGAGCGAGAGAGAAAATGATTTCCCTTATGCTCTCACTCTATCACTCTACCCACCTCACCGTCCCTTCGTCCCTCTCTCAATTCTTTTTCACTCTCCTTTTTTCTCTCTAACTCTCTATATCTCTCTTCTGTCTCTCCGTCTCACATTCCATATTTCTCTATCTCTCTCCCTCCCTCCCTCTCTCTGTATCACCTTCCCTTTCCCTCTTCGACTCTTTCTTTTTCTCCCTTTCTCTCACCTTTTTTCTCTCTCTATTCTTTCCCCACATCTCTCTCACATTCTTTGTCACTCTTCCTCTCTCTCACTCTTGCTCTCTCCCTCCCCTCTCACCACTGATCTCTCTACCCTATCCACTCTCATTCCTTATAACCATCTCATGCTCTCTCTCTAACTCTCTCACTCTCTCACTCTCTTTTCTCTTTCTTTCCATTCAAAGATTGAGAGAGTGTGATAGATGGAAAAAGGAGAGAGTGAAAGAAAAGAGAGAAGTGAGGGAGGTGTTGGAAGAGAGAGATAAGGAATAAAGAGAGGAGAGAAGAGAGGGAAGGAGGGAAGGAAGGAGTGGAAATGAGGGAAGAAGAGAGAGGGAGTGAGGTATAAGAGAGAGAGAGACATGAAATTGTTAGAGAGATAAGAGTGAGAAAAAGATAGAGAAGAGAGAGCATAGAGATTGCAGAGAGCAAGTGGGCAAAAGAGGAGAGAGAGAGAAGAGAAATAAGGGTAAACTGGGAGAAAGAGAGCAAGAGGTGGCAGATATAGAGGGACAAGGAGATAGGGAGGGATAGAAAGATAAAGATAGAGAGAGATGGAGAGTGGAGGGAGGAGAGAAGTAAGTGAGAAATGGAAGGTGGGAGAGAGGGGATGAGAAAGATGAATTGTGAAATAAGGGAATAGAGACTAGAAAGAAAGAATGAGAGAGATAAAATAAGAGATCGAGTATGAGGGTGAAAGAGAAGAGAGAGGATGGGAGATAGATAAAGTAAGGAGAGCTCTCACTCTATCTGTTTCTCTCTTATTATCTTTATCTCTAATTTTCTCTCTCTTACCTCTCTCCTAGTCTCTCCTCCGAAGGAAGGGAAGCAGAGAGTGGGTGGGAGAGGAAATTTGGGAGATAGATGGAGGAGGAGATAAACTGAGCTGAAGAAAAAGAGCAAGGGTACGAGAGTGAGAGGAGACTGATAGATAATGCCAGAGAGAAGAGCGAAGTTCTCTTTGTCTCACTCTCTCTCTCTCTCTGCTCTTTTCTCTTGCTCTCTTCCTCTCTTATTAGATAGAAAGAGAGAAGGAGAGAAATAGGTGTTTATTTTAAGAAAAAGAGTCGAATGAATTCTATCTCTCTCTATTTTATAATGATGAAGAAGAGAGAGATAAAAAAAGAGAGAGAAAGCTGAAGAGAGGAAGGGAGAGTCAGGGTTTGAGGGAGATAAAGCAAGTGAGATAGAGAAGATAGAGAAAGAACATAGAGGAAGAAAGCGAGAGATATAGCGATAAAGAAGAGAGGGAGGAGATTCTGTGTGGAGAGGAGAGAGATAGTGAAATGAGTGAGAGAGAGAAAAAAGAGGCAATAAGAGAGGCAGAGTAAGTGTGAGAGGGAAAGACAAAGTAAAAGTGAGGGAGGAGAGAGAGGAAGTATATGCGGGAATGAGGGAGAGTGGTAGTGACAAAAAGAGATGATTTCCCTCTATCCCTCAATTTTCCTCTCGATCACTCTCTCCATATTTATCTTTGTCCATCTCTAGCTACTTTCATTCTTTTGCTCTCTCTCACTCTCCTTCCCTCTCTCTCCTATGCTCCATCTCTCACAACCCCTCGCTTTTCTCTCACTCTTATTTTCTCTTTCTCTTTGTCACATTGGAAAAGATGGGGAGAGAGAAGAGATAATTTGAGAGGGAGGAGATAGATAGAGAAGAGAATAGAAAATGAGAGATTATAAAAGAAAGAGAGTGTGAGAGGCTATAATGAGTTCTCACTCTCTATCTGTCTCTTTTCCAAACTCACTTACTTACTTACACTCATTGTCTCTCTCGACTCTCCTCTCTTTATCACTCTCTCTACCTCACCCTCTCACCATCTTATATTTCTCTCCCACTAGACCTCTCTCTGGCTTTATCTCTCTCTCTCTTGCTCTTACACTCTAGCTCTTTTATCTATCTCTCTCTCCCACTTTAAATGTTGCACCTTCCCCCCTCTCTCTCTTTCAACTCACTGTCCTTTGCTCTTACTCTCTAGTTCTTTTTCTCTATCTCTCATCTCAACTCCCTCTCTATCTTTCTCTATATCTCATGCTCTCTCTTTCTCTCTCACTCTATCTCTCTCAAGAAAAAAGGGGTGAGAGGAAAGAATGTAAGCTATAGCGAGTGAGAAAGAGAAAGAGAGATAGAGTAAGAGAGAGTGAGAGACAAAGATACCAAGAGATAGAGAGCAATAGATGAGGGAAAAGTGATATATCTATTCTCTCTATCTACCTTCATCACTCGCTATCTCGCTCTCTTTCTCTCTCATTCTAGCTCTCATGCATTCTCATTCATACCGTCTCTCACTTCTCTCCTTCCCTTTCATTTCTTCATCTCTTTTTCTTTCTCCACTTATTTAGTTACCTCTCTCTGTTATTCTCTTTTATATTCTCTTCCTTCACTCACCTCCCTTTCTCTCTCTTTGTTCCTTAATCCCTCCAAATCTCTTTTTCCTTCCATCATGTGAGAGGTAGAAATATGAAAAAGAGCAAGATGTTGAGAGCACAAGATAGGGAGAGAGTGTATCACCATTGTTTCTCTCTTCCTCCCTCTTTCACTTACCACTTATCTCTCTCTTCACTACATCCCTCTTTTTCTCTCTCACTCATGCTCTGATTTAGAATAAAATGGAGAGATAGGGAAAGAGTTATAGAGAGATAGAGCACATGATTGAGGATGACATAAGAGAGAGAAAATGAGAGGTTGACATAAAGATGAGATTAGGAGATGGGACAAGGTGGGAAATGACTGAGTCATCTCCTTCTCCCCCATTCCTTCACTTTTTTTCTCCTCATCTCACTTAATTTCTCTCTCATACTATCTCTCAACCACCATCTCTTTCTAGCTCTCCATCTCTATTCTACTCTCATTCTCTTCTTTCTAGCTCCCCAACTCTTTTGCATTTTCTCTCCCTCTATCTATTACCCTCTCTTTCTTTCTATCTATCATTTAATTTTCTTCTACTCTCTCTTATTGCCTCTCTCCCCTACCTCTCCCTCTCGCCCTCTCTCCCTGTCACACCTTATTCGTTAAGCTTTCTCTCTTTCACCCAATCCCTTCTTTCTCTCTGTCTCACTCTCTCACTTTATCTCTCATTAGAAGCCCTCCTTATACCTCACTCTCTCTTTCCCTATATGCTTAACAGACCCTACTCTCTTTCTCTCTATCTTGCTCTCTCTCCCTCCCTCCTTAACCCTCTTATTCCTATTTTTCCCTCACTCTTCACTCTAACATTCTCTTTCATAATCTCTCCCTTCGCCTATTGTCTCACTCTCCCTCTCTCTTTCTACTTCTCTCTTGCTCTCTCACTCTCGCTATCTCTCACCGTCCATCTCTTTCTCCACTTTCTAGCACTCCCCCACTCTTGCTTTCCCTTTCTCCCTCCCTCCCTCCCTCCATCCCTCTCTTTGCCTATCTCTACTCACTCACTTTTCCTCTTTCTTTCTAGCTCTCTTTGTCATTATCACTATCACTCCCCTCTCTCTCTCTCTCTCTTTTTCCATCTCTTCTATTCTCTCACTTTTTTCTTCTATTTCTATATCTACTTATCTACCCATCTCTTTCTCCCTCCCTCCCCATCCCTCTCTTTACCTTTTTTTTCTCTCCTATTCTCTCTTTCTCACACTCTATCCATCTCTCTCCATCTATCTTTCTCAGTCTTTCCCTCTATCTTTCATGCTTCTCTGACTCCCATCACCACCATCTTTCGTTGTCTCTCTTGCGGCTCTCCCTAAATCTCTCTATTCCCTCCTTCTCTCTCTCTTTCCCATCCCTTTATCTTACATGTCCCTCCCACTTTCTGCACCTTTATCTTACTCTCTCACCATCAATAACTTCGAGAGATAAAAAATATAGGGTGATAGAGTGGAGGAGGGAGAGAGGGAGGGAGGGAGAGAATTAAATAGAGGAAGAGACTGAAAGAGAAGGTTGGGGATGAGTAGAGAGACATGTTGGTATTTTGAAAAAAAGGAAAAAAGGATGGAGCATGAGAGAGAGTGTGTGAGAGAGTATGAGTGAGAGAGGGATGATAGAATGAGATAGAGAGAATGAGTGAGAGAGGGAGGGAGGATGAGAGAGAATGAATGAGAGAGAATGGTAAGAGAGGGAGGATAGAGAGAAATAGAGAGAGTGAGGGAGAGATTGAGAGAGAGAGAGAGAATAGAGAGAGATTAAGAGATTGAGAAAGAAGAGAGAGAAATGGATAATGATGAGTAAGGGATGCAGGGAGGGACAATGATTGAGTCAGGGAAGGAGGGAGGGAGGGAGGATGGAGCATATGTAAAACTTGGAGTGAAAGAGAGGGAGGGATAGTTTGAGAGAAGGTTGATACTTTATCTTCTCTTGCTCTCTCCCTCCTTACGTTATTCACTATCCTTCCCTCTCTCTCACTCTCATTATCTGTTTCTCTTACTCTCTCTCTATCACTTTCTCTTACTTTCTCTATTTCTCCTTCCCTCTTTCTATTATCACTGGCATTTTATCTTTCTCACACTCTCTTACACTCCCTCCTGCATCTTGCTCTATCCCTCTCTCTCTCTCTCTCTCTTTTGTTATTTCTCCATCCCTATCCCTTTTATATCTCTTATATTCTCTCAATTTTCTTTCTTTCTCTTCTCCCCCTCACTCTTCTCTCGCCCTCCCTCTCTCTCCTCCTTAACTTCTTATCTCCCTTTATTTCTCTCTCCCTCTTATTCTTTTCCCATCTCTCTATTGCACATTCTCTCATATCATCTAGCTCTCTTTCATTCACTCCATTGTTCACTCTCCCTATTCCCTTATTCCCCTCTCTCTATATCTCTCTCTCTCATTCACCTCTCTCTCTGTATTTTTCTCTCCCTTATTGACTCATATTTTTATCTCTCTCCTTATTTTCTCTCTCATTGAGAGGGAGTACCCAAAAAAATTTTTCTATAAATATAGCATATTTGACTCCAATCATAAAGCCATTTTATTTCCTATTACTTTTAGCATCAATAAGAATTGTAATTCTTACTATTCATATGTTAGTTTGAATATACAATACAAGAAATAGAAAGATAAAGATGAGTGAGAGAGAGAGAAGAAAGATAGCTAGCAAGAGAAAAAGAGTAGAAAGAAAGCGAAGAGAGAGAAACATCAACAAAGAGAAGGAGAGAATTTGTGAGATATAAAAGGGAAAGAGCAAGAAAGGGAAAGCCAAAAGAGAGAGGAAGAGGGAAAAAGCATGTGTGCGTGATGGAAAGAAAGGCAAGAGTGACTGAGTGTGAGAGAGAAGTGGATTATAAAAAGAGGTCAATAGAATCAAAGGGAGAGAGAGGAAGTGAGAGCGAATGTGTGTGTGAGAGACAGAGAAGAAGGAGATAATGAGAGAGAGATTAGAGTTGAGAAGAGTGAGAGAGCAAGCTGAGAGAGTAAGATATTTGCGCGAGAGACAAGTGTGGAAGAGAGAGAGTGTGTGTGTGTGAGAGAGAGAGCAACAGTAGGAGAGAAAGGGGGAGGGAGAGGAGGGATTAGGGAGAGGTAGAGAAAGATAGAATAGATTAGAGAGAGTGTGAGAATAGAGAGGGAGAGGGAAAGGGTGTGGCAGTAAGTGAGTGTGTGAGGGAGGTAGCAAGAGAATTCGAAATGAGTGGGAGTTAAAGTGAGATAGAGAGAGAAGAAGAGAGAGCCTTACTTGTTCTACGCACTACCTTCTTCTCTTTATTCCTTCTCTAACTCTCTCCTATCTCTTTAATTTGTCCTCACTCTCCTTTTCTTATGTTTCTCTATCTCCCCCTCACTCTCTCTCTCGATCCCTTTCGCAATCTCTTTCAAGAGGAGAGAAGGAGAGTGAGAAATAGAGAATGAGAGAGAGAAACAAGAGGAGAGAAGAGAGGGCAGCAGGGAGGGACAGAGATAGAGAGAGTATGCCTCCATCTTTTTCCATGCTTAGAGTCTCTCTCTCACTCTTTTTCTTTGGTTCTCTTTAGCTCTCCCTCTCCATCTTTATCCCTCACTTCATCTCTCCCTCTCTCTTTCTCTCTTTCTCTAACAATCTTTCTCCCTCTTAGTTTAAATCTATTTCCTCTTACTCCCACTACCTCACTTACTCTCCCTATCTCCTGAGAAAGATAGTGAGAGAAATAAGAGAGTGAGAAAGAGGGAGAAATTAGTGAGAAATTGTTCATATGAAAGAAAGATAGAAATAAGAGAGCTAGAGTTAGAGTAAAAGAAAGAAATCTTTTCTCTCATCTCTTATCTTTCTATATGTAGGGTGGGAGAGTGCGAGAGTAAGAGAGATAGAAGAGGGTGTGGAGAGAGGGAGGGGAAGAAATGAGTTTTGGAGGAAGGGAGTGTCAGAGAGAGTGAGAGGAGAGATAAGAAGAGAAGAAATATCTTACCCTATTTTTCCCTCATCTCCTCTCCCCCTTTATCTTTCTTATTATCTCCCCTCCCTCTTTATCCCTCCCTACCTCGCTGTCACTCTCTGTGAGTGAGAAAGTGACAATGAGAGAAAGAATGACAATAATAGAGACGGACATAGAGTAAGAGAAGAGGAAGAGATTTTCATTTGTCTTTTTCTCCCTCTCGCACTCTTCTCTCCCTCTTTCAAATCTATTTGTCCTCTCTCACCTTCTCTTTGTCTCTCACTTACTCTTTCTATCTACCTCTCTCTCTTCTCTAAATATTTCCTCTCTATCTCTCTATTTGTTCTCTCTCAACCTTCTACCTCTCTCTTCATGTCTCTCTCTCATTCTTTGTCCTTCTCCCTCTCCTTTCACTTTCCCACTCTTGGTCTCTCCCTCCTCCCTCACATTCTTCTCTCACTACCACCCTCTATTCCTCCCTCACTCATTTCTTCTCTATCTCATTCCTTCTCTCATTATTCTCATTCTTTTGTCTTCTTTCTCTTTCTCTCATTCTATATCTATCACTCCTTTCTGTCTTACTCTCCTTTTCTATTCTTCCTCCTCTCCTCTTCTTCTCTATCTCTCACATTCCTTCTCTCTTGCCCTATCTCCCACTAAAACTCTCTCTCTCCCCTCTCTCTTCTTCCCTCCCTACTTATCCCTCTCCTTTCTCTCTCTCACCCTCTATCTCTTATGTTCTGTGTTGCTTTCTCACTCTTACTCTATCTCTAAAACTCTTTCTTCCTTCATGTTCCTTGGCCTTCTCTCTCAAATTCTCTCTTTCTCACATCCCTCTTATTCTCCCTTGCTCGCCCTCATCTATCAATATTTATCCTTTAATTTCTCTCTCTCAGAAGAGGTGGGGAGATTGAGAGAAATAAAGAGAGATGGAGGGAGACGGAGCCTTGTTTTATTCACTGCCTTGCTCTTTTTGTTTCTTTATCACTCCCTGAACCTCTTCCTAATTGAAAGAGAAAAGGGAGGATAATGAGCAAATATGATAGAGAAAGTGAGAGAGATATAAAACTAGAGAGTTAGTGAAATGAGACAAAAGGTAGGTTGAAATATGGTGAGATAAGGAGAGATAAGGAAGAAGGGACAAAGAGATAGAATATAGGGGGAAGGAAAGAAAGAGCAAAAGAGAGGAGAAAAAGAGAAAAGCTAGAGGAAGAGCAATAGAGAGAAAGATAAAGATAAAAATATTGAGAGAAAAATGAGGAGAGAGAAGAAAAAGTGAGAGTGAGAATGAGAGGGAGAGGGAGAGGGAGGGGATGAGAGAGAGATTGAGAAAGCGATGAGCGAGTGGGAGAGCGGGAGAATGGGAAGAAAGGGAGAAAAGAAGGGTGGGAGAGGTTTTACTCTATATCTTCTTCGCTCTCCCTCATTTGTCTTTATCGTCTATCCCTCTAACTACCACCCTCCCTCCCTCTCACTCATACTGCCTAACTTTTCTCTCTACCTCTCATTCTTTTACACCCTCTATCTTTTTTCTCACTTTATCTATTTCTATCTCTCTTTCTCTACCTTACATCCCTCCTCTCCCTCTCTATCCCTCTCACTATCCCTCTCACACATGCTTCCTCTTTTCCGCTCTTTTCTCTCCCTATTCTCTCTATCTCTACCCTTGCTCTCTCACTCCACTTACTTCAAATCTCTCTCTCACACACACTCACTCTTTATTTCTTTTTCACCCTCTCATTCTCTTGATTTCTCTTTTATTCTCTACTTATCTCTCTCAATCATTCACTCTTGTCTCTCTCTCTATCTCTCTCTCTATCTCTCTCTCTCACAGACACACACTTGCTCCCTCTTCCTCTCTCTTCTCGTTATTCCTTTCTTGCCTCTACCTCTTATTTATATCTCACACATTCTCTCCCTCTCTTTATTGCTTTTTCTCTCACACTTATCTTTCTCTC
>NEWO01000829.1:7313-18238 GCA_003013225.1 Phalaenopsis aphrodite
CTAAGAAGTCAACTAGGTTCTGGATAGGTGAGGCACCAAATCCTAGTCAGGTTCAGAGCAACTGACTAAATCAAATGCTTAAACATGTAGAATGGTCTTAGCAACAAAAAGAACTCACCTAGAGCTTAGCCAAAAGGCATACTTGCTAAAATCAAATGAGGCACTTTCAAATAGCCTGGAAGATGTGTATCCCAGCTAAACATGGATCGAATGAGACTAGCAAGGTGGTTTAATCGATACAATATGTTATTAACAAAGAGGTTTTGGGGGTGTGCCCCAATTGGAGTATAGATCATCCAATATAACCTCGCTTAATATGCAGAAAGAGGTACTATAGAGCATTCTTCGAAGCAAAGGCAAGTAAACCCCTCGCCATCAAATGTAGAACGTCATTCTACATGCAGCGTTAGGATATCAAAAGATGGGATGTGACCAAAGGAAAATATGTTGAGATTTTTGTACCTATTTTACACTAATTTTGATGATATTTCACTTTAAAGAAGGGTATTTTTGATATTTTTTTACAGGTATGATGAATTATGGGCTTTTGGAGAAAAAGAAACAAAAAAAATGCAATTTAGAGCAAAAACGAGTAATAAAAGAAATTTTGCCCTATCACATTTAGATAAGTCTTTCAATGCTTAATCTCTTTTACACTTCTTACATATTTTTGAATGAGATTACACTTTAAAGAAAGGTTGTTTTCATGCTTATTTTTTAGGGATATCTGTTAGGAACACAACGCAACTGAAATGGGGCAAAACGGAGCTAAAACGGAGCGAAACGATGGAGCTGCGCACGACGGAGAGATTTACCCAAGAAGACCAAAAAATGACAAAAAAAACTCACCGATAGCGCACTCGAGCCCGATGATGGCGCCCGGGACGGTTATGGGCCAAAATTCAACGTATTTGGATGCTTTTTGAAAGGATTTTTGTGGAAACTCTTCAAACTTCGTCCCTACACATTAAAAGAATGAATTTAGGTTAGAAAAAGTGGGGTTTTTGTGAGAGGAATATTAGGAAAAGTGTGGAGAAAGTTTAGGGTCTTTAGAATAGGAGTAGAAATGTAGATTTCTACTCTTTTGGAGAGATTGGAGAGGAGATTTTGAGAGAATTTGTAAGGAGATGTTCTAGCATTACATGGAACGGCGGGGGACTTTGTGGGAGAGATATTCGTCTTTCTTTCGAAAGAAAAAAGCTAAGTATCGTGTTGTTCATTATCTTTTGATTTTTGTAAACACTTATCTAGTGGATCTACATTGGTTAAATGAAGTTTCTGTTGTGTTTTCTTCGTGCTTTATGATGGGCTTCTCTTACTCTCTCTTCTTATTTGAAAATAATGGTATGAGAAGATTATGTCGTTATTTTTATTTTACTTTTCTTTTGTAATGAGTAGAATTCATGTTTAGGATTTTATGATGCATGTTAGAAGTGGATTTAATTATCAATGTGATGGTTTTTACTTGCACTTTATTTATATTACAATAAAGGCATGTTGTAGTGTTAATATTCGTTGTAATTGCATTAAGACTCGAGAAGGCTGTGTAATTCTTAAAAAAGTAGAACCACATTCAAATTTCATGGATGGTTAAGTTCATGGGAGTTGAATGCAAATAAATAGGGAAATATACTTTGATAGGCGTAGAATTGGAGATTTTAGGGTGACTAAAATTCCCAATTCGGTCCTATTGTTTGAGTACTGAAGCGGAGATGTTAGCCCTCAGGCAAGGGGAACGTGGGAGCTCCAAAGTGAGAGTCGGTATCCTCACAGCCTAGCCACGGATTCAGTAAACAAGCATAGGATTAGTTAATGTTCCTTATGCCCGGACCAAAGGGTAAAGAATAAGATTGCCCTATTTAGCACATACAATATTTAATGCATCTCATTCCTTTACATTATCCAATTCATTACATAAGAATAGTAGTTTTTAATATCTCAAAATTCTCCAAACCAATTCATCCAAAAAGAGTTATCTTTAGAATTAATATTTGCATTTAGTTATAGTTACTATTCTTACATTTAACACTTGCATTTAGGAGTAGCTGCTAAATAAAACATCATTTTAATCGACATTCCAAACTAAGGACTAATTGTAGTAGACTAGGATTTGACTAAGGACCTCTTACCTCTCTTCCCTGTGGGATCGATAAACGGGACTCCACTAGAGCCTTGTATTACTTGAGCGATATGTATACTTGTATTTGAAATTGTGACTTTATAAAAGCATTATAAATATATAAATCTAGATTCATAAATTCTTGCATAGTAAAAGTTGCATCAAGTTTTTGGCGTCATTACCGAGGGTTTAAATCTTCTAGTAGCGGTGTCAAATTCTTGTATTTTTAAGTATATAAAAAGTCGTTGTCAGGGTGGCAAGAATTCGCCTAACCCATAGGGTATTCGCTAAGGTGAGAATCAATAGGGGTGCGCCCCAGACCTCCCTTTATCAACATAGGATAAATTCATCTAACGCGATGAAGAGGAAGCCACATCATTTTCTTTATGACTTATGAAAAAGAGTGGGCACATCAAGTGAGGGCAGAGCCGCTACAATTGGATCATAATGATATATGTGGCACAACATATGGTAGAGAAGCACTAAGTACCACACCAAGTGTCCCATGCAACACCTAGGTGGGTCTCATGGCCTGCACGATAGAAAGTAAATATCCCGGCCTCATAGTGGACCGACAGGTGGACCCTAGTCTTCTACTACGAGTGCCTATAGGATAAAAACAATAAATAAGTTTGTTCGGACATCTGAAGGATCCGGATAAGGAACTTCTTTCAAGGAAGAGGACCCAATCCTCGTAGAGGGGAAAAGTGGAATCCCAACAGGTATAAGGACCTGTGGCTTAGTTAGCTGCCATAGTTGCAGCGGTCCATTCTTATACCTCTGGACACCCTTGCCCAATGTAGGGACAGGCGAGACCTCAGAGAAATCAAGAACGATGGGGGTTGGGGCGGTCTTCATACCAGCAAAAACATCTCCTCTTAAAGAGGAAGCTGCTCCTACGATCTTCTTGGTCAGAGAACTCGTGGCAGCAATAACAATAAGGACTGCAGAGTGAGAATGGACTGCATCCTGAGGATGAAAGAGTCTCCTAGAAATCTTAGCTAGAGTATAGCCTACACAGCCAAACAGAGGAGAGAAACGATTCTCAGCTGACGGGATCTCAGTGTTATCCCATGCTGGAATCAAAAAGTGTCCTGGCAGGGACCCGGTCCACACTACCAATGGACAAAAAGGTGATTCTCAGCCGGCAGAAATAAACATTCGATCCTGGGCTGGAACCAAAACAAGTCGTAGCGGGACCCAGTCCACATCGCTAAAAGATAGTACCGTAAAAAAGTTAACTCTGGCTCTCTTAGATAGTGTAACATCCGCGGGATGAAAATCCTCAAAATACGAATGGACAACAAGAGAGGCTAGAAAACGAGAAAGTATGTCATAGCGCATCGCCATCTAGTACTAGTCTCTTCCTTGAGGGAAAATTTGCACCAATACGAGATACTACAATGAAAAGAGTGTCACATGCATAACTCCTCCTTTCCAAAGGAGGGCACACAGCAAGCATCTGGCGGGGACACAGTCTGCCCAATGATTGCGACTTTATATATGCTTAAAAATATAAGTATTTAATACTGCTGCTAAAAATGTTAATTCCTCAACAACTGTACCAAAACTTAATAATAGTTATAGATTCAATAAATATGGATGTAATAAATATTCATTAATTGTAAAGTCATACTTATCAACGCAATTATATGTATCGCTCGAGTAATATAGTACTCTAATTGAGTCCTAGATATCGATCCCACAGAGAATAATATTAGAACTACGAACTAAGATTTTAGAAAAGCAATACTTTAATCACAAAAATGAATTTCAATTTGCTTATCTGTAACTAATAGGCAATTGAAATAAATATGTAATTTTAATAACTATTAAATAATTAATTATACTAATGAAGGCTCTAATGTGATATTCAATATATAAGAAAGCGTCATTCTCCTTGTCAAGAAATTATAGTGAATGGATAAAGTGAATGAATTCAATTTGTATTGTGTCAAATAGGAGCATACATATTCTTTACCCTTTATTCCAGGCATAAAGAACATTGACTAATCCTACGCTTGTTTATTGAATCTGCCGCTAGGCTGGGAGGATATCTGCTCTCACTTCGGAGCTCCTACGTTCCCCTCACCTGAGGGCTAACATTTACACTTCAGCACCCAAATGATAGGACCAAATTGGGGATTTTAGTCTGTCACTCTAAAATCTCCAATTCTACGCCCTATAATTTTATTTCTCTATTTATTTGCACCTAACTTCTAAGGGCTTTGACCTCCCTGAATCTTGGATGTAATCCTCACTTTAGTTGTAAAACTCAAAATAATTTAACAAATCAATTGGCCAGCTTTAAAGTAAATTAAGATCGAAGTGAAAAGATCATCACAATTTTTTTAACATTTTCATGGCTCAACCAACTCAAATCACCATTTCACAAATCTCAAGACAAGGAGAAAGACAGAAAACTACTCAGATCTCATGGGGAAAACACAACGAATCTCGGAATTCATATATAAAATCAAATTCATACAAACTACAACAATAAATAAAATTATCTCTAATTTTTCCCCAAGAAAACTCCTGAAAGTTCCTCTGAAACTCTTTCTTTCTTTACAGCACATAGAATTCATCTTCGAAGCGGCAAAGAGGAACAAATCTCTCACTTTTTCTCCACTCTTACAATCTCTCGAAGAATTTCTCACAATTTAGACTCTCTACACTTTTTTTTAACTTTAACTTGGAGTCTGTCCCTCTCTATTTTCAGCTAAAGTCTTCTCTTTAAAGATGTGAATGAGCTTTCCTAAGATTTGCCTAAGCACCCTTCCAAAATTCTTCCTTATCCAATGCCTAATTGGACATAACTGCGAATCTCACCGTCGGCAGCCTTGAGGGCATCGTCAGTGGGCCTTCTAAGTGAATTAATTTTGGAGTCTTGGGAAAATCTTGTCGTCGGCGTCGTTGGGCTCACCGTCGGCGCCCTAGTTCAAATCTTCACATTTTGGTCCTTTTTGCTCCAAATTCACTCCTTTTTGCATCTTTTTGCTCCAATGACTCTAATTCATCATACCTACAACAAAACATCAGAAATATCTTTCTTTAAAGTGCACTATCATCAAAAACAGTATAAAATAGGTATGAAAATCTCAACATATTTTCTTTTGGTCACCCAACCAGGGAAGGTATCACAACAACTCAGTCCGGAGGCCAAAGTACCTTCTAATATTGAATCGGGACAGGTATAGAAACCTGAAGCAGAACATGCTGTTAAATTTGCAGCAATCTATTTCTAGTCCTTTTGGCCTTCCTGCCTAATCGGGAGACAGGTGAATCCTCAGGGGAATTAGAGCAGAACAGAGCCGGAACAGAAGTCACACCTGTGACAGTACTGGTAGACCTACTACCACCAAAAGACTCACTTGCATATGGTAGGGAGATCCCTAAGAACACAGAGGTACGGGTTTACAGTCACGTGCTACGTTACAACACTATCGAGCGTCGGTCTCTTTTTACAAGAGAAGCAAGCACAATGCTAGCCACTTCGGCAAAGATAACTCAATATGCATGACTCCCCTTTTAATGAGGAGGGCACAGAGAGAACGCCTAAGGGGGGTGGAAACAGCTCGATATGCACGTCTACCCTTTAACGGGGAGGGCACATAGAAAACGCCTCAGAGAGCGTAGGATCACATAAGGTAATCCTACAGAATTGCTCAAAGGAATTGAAAAGTATGTCACTTTCGGAAGCACAAAAAATGCTCTGTGAGAAGGGAAAGGGTTCCTCCGGTGGTATCAATTGTATCCATCTTCCTGCTCTTCCGCATCGTGGGGCAAAAAGGGACAACGATCAGAAACAGGAAAAAGTTATTAAACTAATACACAAAAAATATATGCATTTTCACACCCATATTTTATACCTATTTTTGATGATATCGCACTTTAATGGAAGGTATTTGATGTTTTCTTGCAGGTTATTGATTTTTAGGGCTTAAAGCAAAAGAAAGCAAAAAAGATGAAATTTGGAGTCAAAATGAAGTTTTTGAAGAAATGTGCAGCGTTGTTACCGCCGACGGCGCATAACAAATTAACGCAGAGATTTTTTACTCAGCGTCGACGGCGCCAAAGGCGGTGCAGACCCCATTTCTAGAAGGTTTGATGTATTTGGACGATTTTTTGAAGAGTTTTTGGAGGCTCCTCTTGGAGAACCGACCTTGAGCTCTATTTGAGGCCAAATTTCATCAGAAAAAGCGCTCCTCTACTTTCATTTTTTTACACCACATCATTCCATTCCACTTCCATATTATAGTCAATTAGTGGTTTTTTTTTCATAGTTTAGAGTTTTTGTGATGAGATTTAGTGTGAAACTTTCTGTAAGAGTGTTAGAGAAGGAGAAAAGCGAGAGATATCTTCTTCCTGCATTTCTAAGAAATTGTTACAAAGGATTTGCTTTGAGAAAGAGTTTTCAGATAAGTATTGTTTGTTTATCAGTGTTGTATGAACTTTCTTTTATATATGAAATTTGTGTTTTGTTATTTCTTTCTCATGAAGTCTAAGTAGTTCCCTCTATCTTTCTCCCTGCTCTGAGACATGGTGAAATGAAGAGATAATATGAATGTGTCAATATTAAATTGTAAAATAAATTGTGATGATTTTTCAACTCAAACTTAATTTACTTTTTGATCTGGCCAATTGAATTGTAAAATGTGTTGTGAAACATGTAATCCAGGAAATAGAGTATGGGTTCTACAACAAAGTAAGGATCACATTTGATTCCATGAAGGAGAACATCGTTTATGGAATTAAGTGTAAATAAATAGAGAAATATTCTTTGTTGGGTGTAAAATTGGAGAACCTTTAGGGTGACAGACTAAAATCTTCAATTCAGTCTTAGTGTTTAAAAACTGAAGCGAGAGCTAGCCTTCAGCTGAAGGGAAGTGGGAGTTCTGGACTGAGAGTCAGTATTCTTCTAGCTTGGCCACAGATTTATAAACTAAAAACTAAGATTAGCCAGTGATTTTCTATGCACTGTATCAGGGTAGAGTATTAAAATTGCTCCTATTTGGTACAATACATACTATGAACATTTATCTCATCTCATTTTACCATAACCTCATTGTAGTGGGAAGGATGCTTTTTCACATAAGAATCTATGTTACATAAATAGAGTTAATAGATTAGTATTTACTGTTTTCAATTTTGAATATTTGATTTGATAATAGTTTAGAAATTTAATTTTGATTACATCTCAACAATTGAAATTAGTGACAGTGATTTCAATTGACTTTCTGTGAATTTCCTAGCAAATATGTCATTTTCAATTTAAACATTCCCCATAGGATCGATNTGAATTTCCTAGCAAATATGTCATTTTCAATTTAAACATTCCCCATAGGATCGATATTTGAGGCTTAAATAGAAAGTCAAATATTACTTGATAATGATACGTATACTTGCGTAGAATCCAAATATTAATTGATTATATTTAACTAAATTTTACACAATCTATCGAAACAAAAAAGTTGGATCAGAAACCAATCATAAAGTACAATGATATTGATGTTTGCGATAATGCAGCGACCGAACTGTCGAGGGTGAGAGGGACAAAATGCATCGAACTGTTACCTCTAGTAACTGACACATGGACTGAAAACCAAGGTCTCACAAAAAGGCTCAATTGCGGCTCGAAGGAAAAGAATCATATCATGATAATATGAGCGAAACTCCTAGTACGGAGAGAGACTATAACCCAGAAGCGAAACTCCAAGTATGAAGAGAGAGACTATCCCCAGAGGAGTCGCCATTCTTATGAATACGCTGGGATCCGCAAGTCACCCAAGCAAAAATCCAAGTATGTAGAGAGAGACTCATCTCCAGTGGAGCCGCCATTCATGCAAATACATTGGGATCCGCAAGTCACCCAAGTAAAACTACAAGTATGGAGAGAGAGACTCATCCCCAGCGGAGTCGTCAATCTATTTTTGTTCATTTTTCTCTCTTTTATTTTAGAAGGAGTCATCAGCTTGTCGATTGTTGTATACTTCCCCTATTAGAATAAATTTTCCTCCCTAATCAAATCAATGATTCGAATAGGAGAGGAACCGAATAAAAGGGACATACAATAAAGTGACAAACAAGAGAAAACATAAAACATGGAGTACCTACGTGCAGTAAACCTCGCAAGGATAGGTTAAGAGTGTTCGCCAAAATAAGATTGGGCAAAAGCACCTTAAATTAATATCTATGAAAGAATACCTACGTAGACTACCCATAACCAGAGAGTCATGTGTAGGTGCCTGTTCTGGGGTCAAGAGTAATCCCAGGTGGACGTATCCCACTTGGTTAATTAAATCTTAGGGGGTACCCAATATTACTCTCAATAAAAGGTGTTTCGCTTGGATTACCATGAACTTGGGGCAATAGATACTTAAATAATGCTTATTGGGTGTGGGAATAGTCCTGATGCTTTAAAGCATATGCTGAGCCCATCAGGCAGTGAGCGAGTCTCTCACATCTTGAATGAGTAGCGGCTCATCAACGCACGAGGCCCATAGAATAACCTAAATCATCTTGACGGGGATATCCCAACTCGTCAAAGCACATCTGGGCTATAAGGGTAGAGGAAAAATCATCGTATCTTAAATGGGTGGCAGCTCATCGGCATCGGGCCGTCAAAATGATATCGACGAGGTCAAAGGAGCAACAGGGCTCAAAGAGGCTCAATAAAAGGAAGTTAGAGTAATCCTAGAAGGAAGAGGTAATTGGGTCTGGGTACCACAGACCCGTCATCCACAGCTACTAGGATCTTAAGTTTACCTGGTCGTGAAGGTTTTCGACCCAACACGTCCTGAGGTTTCTGGTCAGCAATCCGTGAATTGCGTCGTCCACGGGAACCTCGGTAGACTTAAGGTCAAAGGAAGGAAACTCTATCCAATGATTATAAGCTGGAGCTCTAAGAGATAGGAATTATACCTGTCAAAATAGCAATGATGCCTCAGGATAAAAGAGAAGTGAAGGTTTATCTACAAAGCTGGAAATGCTCCAAATAAAAGGACTTACACCCCATTTGGGTTAGGGAGCCTTCTAACACCCTAGGCGCACTAGACAACCACCAATAAAGAGGCATGTTGGGTCAGTCAGGTTGGAGGAGCATGGGGACTCCTCCTCAGGACATGCAAATATGATGCAGTTATCTAGAGCGATCCTTAAGTATTGTGGAGGCCTTATTAATATAAGAAGAAAAGTAAAATTACAATTTTTAAATCCTGAATATTTTAATCCTAAATTTTAATTATCTTGAATATTTTATTTAGGATTTTTTAAGTAGAAAAATTACAATTTTAAGTTCCTTAATGAGCCTAGATTATATTGTAAAATCACAGATAAATCATAGAAAGAAACAAGGAAAACACATGTAAGTGCAGGCATGCAATATCATGCAAAAAAGCAAAACAAGCCAAATAAAATAATAAACAGGCCAGTGTCGCTGGGTCGGCAACATATCCCAAAAAGGAAAAAGGCAGTCGGACTCCACATATAAATGTCTGGTCCTAATTCTATGCTTCAATATAAATTGCAGAATTAAGATACGGGGCGCGAGCATCTGCTCCTGGTCCCTTCCACGTGGTTCCTGCACCAAACACCTCAGAACCCGTGCCCGTATCTTATTTCTGTTACATGACTCTCCTAGACTCTAAAAGTACATAAGAAAAAGAAAATTACACAATCCTGCATGAAAACAAGTGTCAGCGGGAATGCTTGCATGCAAATAACGTACCATGAGTCATGCCTTAAAAGTGCAAGAAGCTAAATTGCACCTGCAAGTAAATTTTTAGAAATTATCACATGCTCCCCCACAGTGGTACCTTTGTGTGTGATCAACTGTATAGATGTCTTCACCTTAGATGAAACTTTATGATCAAATCCCATGATATTTCATGAAAAATAAAGAGAGAAATTAGGTTTTAATCGTGAACGATGCTCAGTTCATCGTCCCGCGGGGACATTGAATGGATGTCGTCCATTTTTGTGTATTACAAATGAACAGCTGCGATTAGTTCGTATCATGAAACAGCAGAGGAGAAAAGCTTCGGATCGGTGCCACCTCAGACGACAGGATGGAAAGTGCCTCCAATCAAACGATGTTGTGCAAGCATTCAAAGCATCTAAGGAATGGCGTGCTGCCGCATCAGATAAGTAGATAATTCGAGATTTTTGAATTAAATAAAAACATAAAATCCTAATAAACTTCAAAAAATCATATTTTTGTGTAAAAAATCACAACAAAAAATCTCTGAACTCAGTAAACAGAGGGGAAAATAATAAAAATAATTAAAAGTAATTGAATTATTTTTAATTTTTAATTAATTAAGTGCTCTAGAGAGTATTTTAATTATTAAAAATTAATTTAAAAGGGTAAAAATATGAAATTTTATGGAAAATTTCCCTTTGATATTATGAATATTCCCTTATTTTTCTACGGTTAGAGAAAATCCATAACCCTAAAATGCAAATTATCTACCAAAAGTGAAATTACTTTGAAAAATATATACAAAAATTAAAATAAAAATTATAAAAATGTAAAACTAGTATAAAAATAAAGAAAACTCTTATGGCAGTAAAATTAAATCCTAAAAATATATTTTCCACCCTTGAAAACCCTAAAATGAAAAATTATAAATCCAAGGGTAAAAATGTAAAAAAAACAAAAAATTATTTTAGCCATAATTGTTCCTCGAACTAAATTAAACATTAATCCACAGGTCTCGGGGGCATTATATCATGGTCATCCTCTTAACCATGAAAACTCCCCTATGATCTAGGGTTTAACATAATTTGAGCTTGGATCTAGGTT